>CABHPQ010149991.1:1109-11117 GCA_902168405.1 Peromyscus aztecus
ATGTGTGTGTGTGTGTGTGTGTGTGTGTGTGTGTGTATGTATATGTATATATGGTGTGCATATATATATATATATGTGTGCAAGCAATCACTCACAAAATACAGATAAAACCTTTTTTAAAAAAAAAATCTATGGACTCTTTCAAAACATCCATTACCCCCCACACACACACACACACACTACCTCCACAAGGAGGAGCTTTCTGTCAGTTTGTGCCCCAGGGGCCTTCCTCACACAGCTATAACTAGCCTTTGAAAATCCAAATCATGCTCGGGAGCCTTCCTGTGGCTCCATCTCACTCACTGGGTAACAAAGCCCATACAATGTCACTGGAAGCCTGGCACAACCTGTCACCTTTCCACCCCCCTCTCCCAGGATTCCCCTTGCTTAACTCGACTCCCAGCTTACCAGATGTATTCCTGCCTTAGTGACTGGTGCCAGCTGAACCCTGCATACACCCACAGAACCCCCCTCACCTTTTGCAGGGTTTTACTCAAATGCTTGTTGTCCACTGCAGCACCACCAGTAACTACGGGGCTTTGGCACATGTTAGGTGTTTAGTAAATGTACTTGGCTGACTGGACAAATAAAACCCAGCTAGATGATCAGCCAGGGACTAAAGGATGGTGAGGGAAAGAACGGTAGGAGTCCAGTACTTCTCGTAAGCAAGTGAGGGGACGCGCCAATGCAAATAAAGACCAGGCTTAGACACTGTCACAGACATTTCTTGGAGCAGATTTCAAGCCCCTCTCCCCCAATGACAAGGCTGGGTCTTTGGCCCCCCATCCTCCCTCCGCTTCAGCCTGCACTGACACTAACAATATTGAGGTCACAGACTGGCTTGGAATCACGATCAGGAAGATAAATGTTGGCGTGCCTCCCCCAAAATCTGGGGGGCAAGCATCCAATCTGAGGGGCAAGCAGCTGGAAAATTGGGGGCTCCAGGGTCTGAGGTCTTCCTGGCTCCCAGGGTTCAGCCCTCCACGCACCCCAGATATGGGGGCAGTGAAAGGTAATCATGGATCAGAGGTGGGTGTCAGCAGGGAACAGGGCTAGGGACCTGGGAGAGGGGGTACTGGGAGATGGGGACTAGGGAACCTCCCCAGTCCCCACTGCTTAATCCGAAGATCTCACAGCACCATACAGCACTCTGGTCCCCCATCCCACCCCTTCCCAAAACGAGGTAGGTTAAGAATGGAGCTTCCCCCCACTCACCACGGAAGGGGGGGGACCAGGCACAGAGAGGGGGATGGGGACCCAGGCTGCCCCAGCCCCCAGTTCCTCCGCCCTCAGCTCTGGTGGGTCTGACAGTGATGAGAGTCGAACAGAGTGGGGATGGGAGGGACACTCCCCTCCCCATTTTCTCTCACCCATCCCAGGGTCTGGTTGGGAGAGCTGAATCACAGGTTCCGGATACAATAAATAGTTAATAATTTAAAGGAAGTGACACAAATATTAATCCCTTGAATCCCCACAAGGCCACCCAAGTCTAGGTAATGAGGAATGGTTAAGTGCACATTCCTAGTAACTTAGGGCCAGATGTAGGTCCTAAGCCCATAAAGCATCAAGACTGTCTTGGCTCCAAGACCTTGGTTCCCCTATCCAGGACACTAGTTCCTAGGCACAGTGGACACCCCACTCTTCTTAGGGAAGAGGCTGTGGCACCCCTCTTCTTCAGAAGGAAAGCATGGGGAAGTGCCATTAAACAGTGCCAAGCTTTCCAAAGCAACTCCCAACCGAGATGGAGGAGGCTAACAGGAGATGGACCTGAATGAACTAGGGGTTGATGGCAGGAGTGATCTGCAAGGGTTAGGGATGATGGGGGCTTCTGTGGAGCAATAGCCAGCCCAAAAGGTATAGTTGTGCCCAGTAGAGAAGGATAGGCCTTCCTCTGATGTCCCTGCTTGACCCCTGCAGCTGCCTGTCTCTGCTTAGCTGAGAGCCTGTACAATCCTCTGTGGCAACGCCAGGCCCTAGAGGTGGGAGAGGGAAACTGCTGGGTGGTCCAGGATTCCAGCAGTCTGAACTCACACTGGTGCAAGTGTTCCCCCAGGATAAAGAGGATATCTGGATGTTGCTGGGACTTTGCAGTCTTAGGAACCTCTGGATGGCAGGGACTCAGGGGGGAATCAGGTGATGAGGTATCTGGGGGCTTCATCAGTCTAGAAGTACTTTGAGTTCAAGAAACTCTGGGGTGTAAAGATGCCAAGGCCCTGGGACATCTTGTCTCTAACGTCTCTGGTACAGAGGGACCAAGGTCTCAGGCCAAAAACAATCTCAAGATTGTGGGGGCTTGAATCCTGCACACAGGGGTCGATTGGTATCTCAGAGTCTTAGACCGGTGCTCTTAGAGCACCTTGGAGTTGCTATAGAGCTGAGAGTCAAGGGGTGAGAGGCCTGGATTACCATGGCCACTGCATCTCCTGAGATCCAGGCTCCTACCCAGCTGTTGGTTGGGGAACGTAGGTAGAAGGAAGCTAATGTTTCCAGAACATTTGGGTTCTTAAAATTCAGGCCCCAGGGAAACCGGAAGGCTATCTAAGCACTTGAGACCAGTGCATTGGGCCCAAAGTGCTGGTGGCCTTCAGGCATACATCTGAGGGGAACAGGCACCTCAGAGACCATCCGTGAGACCCACGTTCTCCAGAACTGCTGACTTGAGGGGCAGGTGTTTGGGCTCTGGCTCCCAGGACATCTTGGTATCTGATATCTGGACCTTGCTGAGCTCTGAAAAGGGCCTCCCAAGTTATTTTGGTCAGAAAACACCTCATGTTTGAGGATAGCTGAGGACTTTTGGTGCATTTTGGGGCCTGCGGGAATCTGTGAACCGCTTGTGCATGAACTGATGGTAAGATCTGTGGACTCTCAGGAGTGAGTAGACTTCAGGTCAGTATCTGGTGATTCCAAACCATCCTGGTGTCTCTAACCCGGGAGGATTTGGTGTTTCCAGGTCCTGGACTATAAGAACATCCAGATGTAGGTATACCAGGTCTCCAGTGAAAATTCAGGGACTGTTTTCTGGTGATCCTGGGTCCTCTGGTCTCAAGGTCTAAGTCATTTGATAAAGGGTCAGGTTTTAGCAACTCCTGACTAATTTGGGAGCTGTAGTATGAGTGTTTACAATGTCAAGTATGACCTGGAGTCTGGATTGGGTATTTAGACAGAGAGTCAGGGTCCAAGATCCCTAGGTCTCAGGGGTGTAAGCTCCTGGGCCTTCTGAGATGCAATGTTTGGAGATGTCATGAGTCTCCTCAGTGGGGAAGAGGGAGGGAGAATCCAGAATTCAGGACTCCTGGATCCACTTGACAGACATCCTGATGAAGCTGAGTCTGAGATCTTAGTCCTAGGTTTGGGGTCCAAGGTACCAGATCTGGGATCTCTCAAATCCATTTAAGCTCCAAGTTCCAGACGTACCTAAGTTTGGGTTTTAGGTTCGTACGGAGTTCAGGGTCCTGGACCCTCCATTTTAGGTCTTCAGACCGATTTTCAAACCAGCCCAACGATCCTCACCGTGCAGCCTCCTCATGGCGACCCCCACAGCCTGCGCAGCCACAACGTGCTGCCACCCAGTGACAGGCGCGCAGAGGTGCGTAGCAGCAGAGGCAGGGCACTGCCAGCGACAGTGCAGCCAGAGCGGCCCAGCGTGCAGCAGGGCGCGGGTGGCCTGGCTCACAAGCGCATGGGTCCGAGAAGTCACCCTCGGCGTCCGACAGACAGTGGTACAGCAAGCTCTCGGCACACCACAGGCAGCTGAGCCTGCGCACTAGCAGGCGACCTGGGTCTGGGGCCTCTGCGCAGCGACCACCGCGCCCATCCGCACGGCGGCGGAAGAGTGCTCGGCAGTGCACACAACGTGCAGCCTCCTCGGCCTCCGGGGAGGCCTTGGCTGGAGCAGGAGTGGGGCCCGGACCCGGGGGTGGACGAGCAGGGGGTGCTGGGGGTGTAGCCTCAGTGAGAGGGGCAGGGAGTGACACTGGGGGACCCAGGGCTGCACCCCTCAATGCACCAGTCTTGGCAAAGCCCACGACGCAGGTAGACAGGGGAAGAGGTGCCGGTAGTCCGGATCGCCGGTAGTCCTCATAGCCACGGCCGCCCCAGCCCTGGCTCCCTGCCCCGGCTAGAGACTCTGAGGGTTCTGGAATCCCAGTGAACGGTAGAAGCGGAGGGTAGCTCTGCAGAGCCAAGGGACAAGGAGATCAGGTTAGAGACATCTGCAACTCACCAAGTCCCCATCGGCGACCCAGGTTCAGAAGTGCCAAAATCCCAGGATGTAGCCAAGAGTCAGGCAAGAGGAACCGTGTCCCCCTAAAACTCTCTTGGTTTTGGGGTTTAGACTTCCAGCCTGTTCCTCATCCAAGTCCCTCAGCCCTGAGAGACGGATGATTGTAGGCAGGAAGCACACACCTTAAGGACCTCGTGGCTTAAGACTTCCCAGTTCAGTCACACTCAACCCCCAATCCTTCCTTCGGGATAAAGGAAACAGTCTTAAGGAGTCCTTTCAGGAGTTCCAGCATCTTCTAACATATTTGAAAATCTGTCCATGTCCTCCCTCAAGCCCCTGTATAAACTAGACAGTCTTCAAATCTCCCAGAGAGCTAGAGACATCTGGAAGCTCCTACCCGCTCGGGAGCCCAGGCAGCTTTCTTTCTACCCCAGCACTGGGGCTTGAACTCAGCATCTCCAGCACCTTCCACACTAGGTACGCACTCTATCACTGAGCTACTTCCCTAGCCCCAAACCCAGGCCTCTTTCTATTCTACGACCACCTACAGCTCAGTCAGACTGGCCGTTTCCCGGGATCTGGGTCCCTTCTCACTCAGCTGGACTTCAGCTCAGGCCAGTTTAGGAATCAGCCCTGAAGCAGCACAGCTCTCTATTCGATTACTGCTGAGGGTCGGGAAGTCGTACCTGAGCAGAGGAGCGTCTCCGTTGTGGGGGTGTGGCTGGTGGGAAGGCAGACGTTGACTCCACTGTGACAATGGGAGCTGCCACAGCTGTGGGAGGAGTCTCCTGGCGGCTGTGACTGGAGGAGGAGTCGCTGTCCACGTGGGACTGAGGGAGATTGGAGAGGCCTTGGTGTAGGGAGTTCTCCAACCAAGGATGGTGCCCTTACACAGACCTCCCTTCCTCCGAGAGCAAGAGCTCTGCAATCAAGGAGGCCTGGCCTCAAACCTCTGCTCTGTCACTGGCTATGTGACAAGTGAGCTCACCTCTGAGCCTCAGTGCTCTCCTCTGTAAAAGGGGGGATCATCATAGCACCTACTCATAAGGATTTGTTTAGGACACTGTCAAGGCCCAGCACCCGTCTTATAGCGCCCTCCGCAACTGAGCCTCCTTACAGTCCCTGGCCAGTGCTTCTAAGCAACAGATGTCCCCATCCTAGCCCCTTGCTTGTGGATTCTGGGCAAGCACTCTACCATTTAGCCGCTCCCCCAGTCCCTCACTGGGGGATTCCACCATGTCACATCCACAACCCTTGGCTATTTCCTAAGAGTCTCTCTTAGCCCAGGCCTCACACTCAGATCATCTTGCCTTCCCTCAGAGGTAGCTGGGATTATAGGTGTGTACTACCTGACTCTGGACATAGGTATTATTTCTACTAGACTCCTAATGGCTCAGATCACCAACCTCCAGGCCACCCACCATCCTCTCCCTTCCCAGAAGCCCTCTCCTTGGCCAGTCAGTACATTCCTGCCTCATTTCCACCCAAGCCAGGCCTCTACTTTACGAGCTGAAGCACCATGTCTCAGGCCCTCCGCTCCCTCTCTGTAACCTGGACGTAACTCCTACTTAGCTGTTCACAGCCTTCATTCGACAGCCACTGAGCACCACAGCATGCTAGACACAAAGGCCACTGATGCAGCTTCCAGCTTTGAAGAAGAGTTCCATAGCCATGGACTGTGTGTGACTTCTAGGCCACCTCCACCCCCATGACCTTGAGCTTCTCTGACCCAAGAAACTAGTTTTGTTACTCTTGGTGTTCTCAGCAGCTCCCAAAATGCATCTGGACATTCTGTGCCTCACTTATTATCATCTCATCCATTTATTCAACCCGTTTACTGAACACTTCATGTGCACCAGGGACTTGAGGGACAAGAGGTGAAGCAAGGAACTAGCGAAAGATCCTTGGCCTTCAGGAGCCAATGTGCTAGCATGGAGGATGGGTAGGAAACTATCACATAAGAAAACTGGTTTACAAGGTGGTAGTGGGGCTTAGAACCAGATAAGGGGGACATTGGAGATCGGCGTGGGGGTGGAGGGATGGCACACAAAGGTTTTCTTTGTTTTGTTTTTGAGACAGGTTCTCTCTATGTAGCCCTGGCTGTCCTAGAACTCACTCTGCAGATCAGGCTGGCCTCAAACCCACAGAGATCTGGCTGCCTCTGCCTCCCAAATGCTGGGATTAAAGGCAGTGTCACCATGTCCAGGTGGGGTGGGGAAAGTGTTTTATGTGTTCCAAGCCTACCTCAAACTTATAGCCCAAGGGTGACCTTGAATTTAGATCCTCCTGCCTCCACCTCCCTAGTGCTGGGATTACAGATGGCAGCCGGAGAATCAAAGCCAGGGCTCCGTGCATGCTAGGCAAGCCAAATCCCCAGACTGAGAATGCAATTTTCAATAGGTTGCTCCATGAAGCCACCAAGAACACGTTTGTGTAAGGCCTCAAAGGCAATGACGGTAAGTCAGATGGAAATCTGAAGAAGTGTTCTAGACAGAAGGGCCCAGGACAGGGATGTATCAGCCCTGTTGTAATGAGAGTGAGGAGTCTGGCGGGACTAAAACAGGGTGAGAGGAGGACCAGTCCAGCCCCAGAGGGAGCTCATGTGCCACCTTGAGTGGAGGAGCCACGGGAAGGTTCTGAGTAGAGAAAGGGTATGATCTGACTCAGCCATTGATAAGAACACCGTGGCACCCCACTCCTACCCCATGTGAACTTGTTCTAAGGGTAGGAGAGAAAGTGACAAGAAGAAGCTGTGGAGACATTTTAGTTGGGAGATAAGGTTGGACACCATTGGGTAAAAAGCAGATTTGGTCATTTTGACAGTAGAACCTGGGCCGGGGCTGTAAGTCAGAGGTAGTGTACTTGCCAAGCATATACAAGACCCTGAGTTTGAGCCCCAATACTGAGAAAGAAAGAAAGAAAGAAAGGTAGGAAGGAAGAAGGAAGGAATTAGAAAGAGGGCTGGAGAGATGGCTCAGCAGTTGGAAGCACTGGCTGCTCTTTCAAAGGATCTTGGTTTGATTCCTAGTACCCACATGGCAGCTTACAACCAGATGTAACTAAATTCCAGGGTGATCTAACAGCTTGTCAGGCCTCCTCGGGCACTAGGCACACAGTAGATGCACAGACATATGCAGGCAAAGCACTCGAACACACACACACACACTTTAAAAAAAAAAAAAAAAAAAAGAAAGCAGAACCAATATTGTGACAGATTCTATGGGAAGCAGGAAAACACAAGCAGCCAGGCTTGGTGGTGCACACCTGTAAGCCCACACATGGGAGACTGAGATGGAAGGATCACGAGGCCCAGCTGCCTTCATCTCCTGACAGAACCATGGCCACAGCTTCTCACTGTTACCCCTCCCCCCCAACTCCTACCATCAGCTCCCCCAGCAGAGCCAAGGAGAGTCTATTGATCATGAAGTGACATCAGAGCCTTCCCTCCCTCAGAACCCTCTATGGCTTCATACCTCAAGGTAAAGGAAAAAGCCCTTACAGTGGCAGGTAAGATCCTACACCATCAGGCCCTGGGTCACATGACCTGGCCGTGTGGTAAGGCCTTATCTAAACAAACAAACAAACAAACAAACAAACAAAAACCGACGGCATCAAGGATGACTCCAAGTTTACAAGCCTGCAGCTTGGGCAGTGACTAGAACATAGAACTACCAATTCATAGCCAGGCAGCGGATGCACACGCCTTTAGCCTCAGCACTCAGGAGGCAGAGGCAAGCAGATCTCTGAGTTTCAGGCCTGCCTGGTCTACAGGGAGGGCTACACAGAGAAACCCTGTCTCCAAAAAAAGAGAATTATCAATTCATTTGTCCATGCACTCATTTTAAAGTTCATTGCTTTTTATATTTTATCTTTTTTTTTTTTTTTTTTATCTTTCCCATTGGACTAAAGCACCAAGAAAAAAAGGAAGTTTGCTTTGCTTACTAATATATCCCTGGTGCCAAAAACACTGCCTGGTGCTTTTTAAGTACCCTTGACCAAATGTATGAGTCACAGCAACAGAGAAAAAGTAAGCAGGGTGTGAGGCTGCACCCCTGTAATCCCACCAAGTAAGAGGATCCAAGCTGCAGATCAGCCTAGGCCATAGAGTGAGAATCTGTGCCACCATATCCCACCTCATCCCTCCATGCCCCCCAAAAAAAGGAAGGAAAGAGAGAGGAGTGAGCAAGCAAGCCACAAATGGTGACACACACCAATGATCCCAGCACTCAAGAGGACATAAATCCAAGGTCATCCTCAGATACAGGAACTTTGAGATTGGCCTGGGCTGCATTAAACTCTAACTAAAAGTAAATTGATAGATACATATAAAAGAATAGAGAAACTAGAATGGCCATGGTTGAATTTGCTACTATCCATTTGGGCCTGATTTTGTGTCCCCAGCATGTGACCTTTTGCGAACTCCACAGCAAGTATTCAGGAATACTTGTTGACTAGAACTGCCCCCCATCCTCCCATGGCAGATTCCAAGACTCACCGTCAGAGGGCAGGGGGTCTCTGCAGTGTCCTGGGAAGGGGAGGAGGAGGAAGAGGAAGAGGAGGGAGTGAGCGAGCCTAGGGCAGGGAGAGAGGCAGAAGTGAGTCCCCAGACCCCAGTTTCACCTATGTCTGTCCCCCAGCCTGGGAGTCTGTGCCTACATTACTCACCTCGGCTGAGTGCGGCCAGCGCAGCTAGCAGACTCTTCTGGAACTCATCAGCCTCTGCGGGACTCTGAAACGTCAGCCCAAACTTGCAGTCACCCAGGCTCCAGTGGTGGAAGATAGGGTTCACTTTGTTGTAAACCAGACCTGGCCTCAGGGTACACTCCAAGGTGGTCTGAGGGGCAGAAAGGGGCCAGGGTGGTGTGCCAGCCCCTCTGTATATCCCAACTACTTCATTCTCAACACCAGGTGTACCGAAACACAAACTAACATATCCTAATCTTAGGGGACATGTCTCTGATTCTGCAATATTCCTTCAATCCTTTGATTTCTATACTCATCTAATTTCTTCCTCTGATGTCCCAGTAGGAACCTCCAATCTTATTAAATGTTGAAAAAAATTAACCTTTTCTCATAACCTAACATGTCCTGCTTTGATTGAAGAAAAGGCATTATTCACACTTTACTGGACATATCAAAATATTACAGCCAATTCCCTTCTGATGCCTCAATAATCTCCTGAAAGCTGGCCCAGAGAGACTAACCTCCTACACAGCCCCTCAATGCTGAGCACCCCTTGATGTCCCTCCATGTCCTTGTCTGATCCCAACACTTCCTCTGCACTGTTCCTCATGCCCTGCTTTGAAATGCATCATCTTTCCCAAGCTTTCCTTTCAAGAAAAGGGTCTCACTACCTAGCCCAGGTTGTCCTGGAACTTCACAATCCTCCTGCCACAGTGTCCCTAGTGCTGGGATTAGAAGCATGTGACATAGGACTGTCAATCATATGTGACACTTCTAAGCAGACCCCACAGATGCCTCCAGATACTTAGGGCAGACAAGAGCCAGTTGGTAGAGGGCATCTCTGAACAAGATGGAGCCCGAAGAGGGTTCGGAGCAGAGAAGGGACATGATGTGAGTTGGGTGTGAGCTGGGTCGTTGTGGACAGACCAGGGTTGGAGGAAGAGCAGGAACAGGACAGGAAGACCACTACCGAAGTAGCTGTATGACAGAATAGCCAGAGAAGCAAGTTTCCCAAAACCCCACCCCACCCCCAAATCCCAGCTCTTAATTCCCAAACTCCATCCCATGGCCCACTGTGAGTCCCAGTGGTAGGGGGACAAATG
>CABHPQ010149992.1:5978-22540 GCA_902168405.1 Peromyscus aztecus
ACACACACACACACACACACACACACACACACACACACACACACACACACAAATGATTTTATAAAGCTGCAAGGGAGCCAGAGGGTTGCCATATGAGTGCAAAATGATTGGATATCTATGAGGCTTTACCAACTTTATTATTGTACTAGTAAATAGAATTATGTCTTTTCCCAAATAACTACAGAAAGAAATGAAGAAAAAAGTGCCGATGAAAGTTCTGACAGATATGCTTTACTGTCCCTAAATTATGAGTTAATTATTCTTTAATGTACTAGTTTATTTTTAACTTTTTATTAGCTTACAAAAATTAGGTTTTAGGCCTGGAGAGATGGCTCAGGGGTTAAGAGCACTGGCTGCTCTTCCGAGGTCCCGAGTTCAATTCCCATCAACCACATGGTGGCTCACAACCATCTGTAATGCGATCTGGTGCCCTCCTCTGTCCTGCAGGGATATATGCAGGCAGAATACTGTACATAATAAATAAATAAATCTTTAAAAACAAATTAGGTTTCATTTGTGATTTTAAAGAAATTCTTTTTGTTACTTCTTTATTTCCTTTCCTCTCTCATACCCCCTCTTCAGTTAACCTGCTTTCCACTTCCATGTCACGGGTAACATTTGCCCTGGGCCCCCAACACTTCAATTCCCCTATTGTAGCCTCCTATCTAGTTTTGTGTCTATAACTGCTTTCCCCACTGCCTATTGGCATACATAAAACATTAAAATTTACACTTGCATCTGAAAGAGACCATTCTATGTTTGTCTTTCTGAGACTATGTCACTCAATTTAATATAAGTTCCTTGCATTTTTCTGCAAATTTTATCTCTCTGTACAGCTGGATGAAATTCCACTGTATATGTTGCCACATTTTTATTACCTATTTTTCTGTTAATGGATATCAAGGTTGGTTCTATTTCCTTGTTTTTGTGCATAATGTAGCAATAGTCATAGTTATACAAATCTCTATAGTAGGGTGTAGAATTCTTCAGATCTATATCTAGAGTGATATAGCTGGGTTTGCAGTACCATTTTTAATTTTTGAGAAATGTCCATATTCATTTTTCCTGTGGATTATGCTCATTGTTAATGAAATGCTGATTGACTCATAGCTGGACATGAAGAGACTGAGCTCAAGAGTCAGACTAGGAGAATTCTGGGAAGAGAAAGGGCAGAGTCAGAGGCATTGCTGGCAAAATTCAGAGGAGCAAGATGAGAACGCCATACTGAGAAAAGGTACCAAGCTACATGGCTAAACATAGATTGGAAATATGGGTTAATTTAAGTGTAAGAGTTAGCTAGTAACAAGCCCAAGCTATCAGCTGAGTATTTAAAATTAATATAGGCCTCTGTGAGGTAATTTGAGAGGTGGCTGCCAGGTGTTTGAGAATAGGCAGTTGGGTCAGGAAACATTTCCATAGAGACTGCACTAGTTTAAATGCTCACCAGCAGTGTGTAAATGTTCCTCTTTCCCTGTATCCTCACCAGTATTTGATAATAGTTCTTTCACTACATAATCATTTTATGCCCTTGAGAGAATTAGAGGAAGGGGTTTGGGGAAGAGCTCTGAGTTGGAAATGATAGAAAATCCTGCTCTTCACCTACTGCAATTTACTTAAATGTTTTTCAAAGTGTTATCAGATCTTATCACTGATTTGAAATGCAAAATATATGATTGGCTGCCATTCATAGTTCTCCAGCTTTCTAGGACTTTTGTCACTTTTAGCAAACAGTCTTATGAAGTATGTATGCATGGAACAGTGCCTCTCACCTTAAGAAGGATAAAAGCCAAACTGTGACTCAATGATCAATGGGCAATTTTCATCCCAATTTAGTTTGTCAAGAAACTATTTTAGTTCATTTATTTCTCATTCATACCCTCAGCGATTGTATTGCTTTTTTACTTAGGAGACCAAGATCAAAATCTCATTGTACTAAGAATCTTGGGAAGAAGTGAAGAGGAGGTTTTCTCTCTATCCAAGCTTATCTTAACTGAGTAAACAGAATACACAGGATTGAACAACTCAGGAGCAATATTAAGAATTGTGTGATGAAAAAGAATATATATTTTAGAGTTAAAACTACAACGATAAATTGCACACATTCCCGTGGGTGATTTCTTCTATGGACTTTGGTAGCAAAAGCCTAAATCTGCTCTTTATGTAAATCACAAAATATTAAATTTATAAGGCTCTCAGTTACAAAAAAATGAATGCATGCTAAATGTTTCACTCAGGGGAACTGTTCATAAGTTATAGTTAGTTTAGTAGAGAACACAGTTTGTTTGTTTTTGTTTTTTAATTAAATCTTTGACAATTTCAGCCTTCATCGTGTTATTTTGCCAAGTTTTTCATATAGAGTCACCAATGTAGACACATTTCTAAATGGTCTTATTAAATAAAAAACACAGAGCCAAATATAGGGGTGAAAGCCTTAGAGATCAGGGAAATTGGAACAGTCAGCAGCCAACCTTACCTCACCAATTCTGCAGCTTCCAAATGGGAGCTACTTCCTGTCTTATCCATGCCTTTATTGCTTTGCTGTTCTACCCTCTCATTGGCTATCTTAACCCAGCTACCTCACCTCTTTGTAGCTGTCTGTCTGATAGACCTCCAGGTCGCTATGGTTGGTACTGGGATTAAAGGCATGTGTCACCATGCTTGGCTCTGTTCCCTAGTATGGCCTTGAACACACAGAGACCCTGCCTGATAAGTGATCATATTAAGGGTGTGTGTGCTGCCTGACTTCTTTTTTACTTAAAATGGCTGGCCTTTTCCCCGGATCTCTAGGCAAGCTTTATTAAAGCACAAATAAAATATCACCACATACCAGGATCCTCTAAGCAGGAAAATAAACAAATAAGTAACACAGGCAATCTGCTATAAAAGAGCCTAATATTTAGAAGCTAGATGGGCACTGGAAGCAGTGTCATTCATTGATGTATTTGAATATCTCAGTGCTCAAACAATATCTCCAAATATCCTTGTGCAGAAGAAATGTGTGAGCTAGGTAAAGACTGTACTGAATTCATGGCTCCATTGGATCTCTAGACTTGGGCTACAGTATATGAGAGTGAGAGTTCTATCTTTGTTCTGTTTATGTTGATGTTTGTATCTGTAAACAAAACACTTTCTCACAGACTCTACCTCACCTTTGGCTATAGATGTGGATGTGGATCGATGGTTGTGGAAGAAGAGGTTGTTCAAAAATCAAACCATGCCCAAATGCACTAAAAATCAACGTATTTTCCCACCAGGATATTTAGGATGCGAGTAGTAAAATAAGCCCTGGGAAAGAAAAGAAACATTTACCTACAGATGTGTGTTTTCTGAAGATAGAGATGTACATGTTGGGTTTTTTTCCTTCTTTTTCCTAGTGAGAATAGACAACTCCTCCATGTAAGTTAGAAATAAATTGTGGGGCTGGAGAGATAGCTCATCTTTTAAAGCCTGGGCTCATAATAAAAAATATAAGAATTCAATTGTTGTGACAAAGACCTGGGAAATTATAACAGAATTATAGGTTAAATGTTGTAAATGATACTAAAATCATCTCACATTTTAATTATTTCCACAATTAGTTTTAAGTTATTCAAATACCAAGACATTGATAATACATTGCCAAGTTTTACTATCTTGGGATATATGCTTTGATACGATAGTGGAATTTTCAACAGTGTTCTTTTCCCTGAGAATTACTTTAGTGTTCTTACTTGACCTGTTTTAACAGATATTGAGCATCTGCTCTTTGTTTTGACACTGACACCATCGGCCCACTCATATGTGGCAGAAACTTATCCAGTGGGATTGAGAATGTCTGTTTTCAGACCTTTCATTATGGAGCAAGGTTACTCAGCCTTGGCACTGTTTATATCTGGGGATGGATAATCCATGTGGTGATGTGCCTTCCTATGCAATATACAAAGCAAAGAGCAGCTCTGGCTTCTACCTGCCAGGTACTGCTAGCACTCAAAGAATTGTCCCCAGATATTACCAAATGACAAAAAAAAAAAAAATAAGAAAATAAAAAAATAAAAAAAAGACAAACTTCTACCCTGTAGAGAATTACAGTTCTAGAGTTAGGAGGCAGATGGCAAATAAATATGATACAATATAACACTGGTGGTGACAAATGCTGTTGAGGAGTGGAAATGGGGTGTGGTAGGAGAAGGCAAGGCAGAAAGCTTTGTCAATGAAAGCCTTCCACATGTTATAAAGATGTAAGAAGCCCCATTTCCTTTTGTACAGATGCTTATCATTCACTGCAAGACTGTCTGTGAATTTACCATTTAAAGCAGCAGCCTGATATATTATTTACATGATTAAATTATTCCTGGCTCTTGACTATTTACAAAATGCCACAGTCACAGTAAGATGTTTTTGAATATGTCAAGCATCTCAACTGGATAGAGTATTTATAACTTCAAATGGACTATGATGTGCTATTGATTTCACTGTCCTGTTTCTGCCACTGGGAAACACAAGAATCAATAAGTCACATAAGCCCTCTGTTGGTGATTGGAGGGTATATTCACTTAAAACCATCTGTTAATTTCAGTTTATCACATTATTTAATCTATTATGACATGTTTCTCTATTTTATGGACTTTAGAAGTGTCTGGACTCTGAATGGGAGACACTGTGACATGACAAATGAAAAGGCATTGGAGGGTAACAGTTGGATGTGGGCTCTGTATTGACTGACTTGCAGGACTCTTGACCAGTCATTTCACACATCAGACTACTATACTTTCTTTACTTACTTTCCAAATTTTAGTGAAGAAATGATACATTAAATTTAGGATCATCTTGAATTTTTTTAATGAGGATGTTTTTTGTTTGTTTTTAGAAGCATTAGAAAAATATATGGATGAAAGCATGCCTTCCCCAGGTTCTCTTAAAGCTTAACAAGTACTTAACCAGTACTTTGGTTGTTTGTTTTCATCTAATCTGCTTGAGAACTTAGGTGTCATAACAGTGCTAGTAAACCTAATGTGGTTTCCCAACATGTCTCATGCTTGGCCAAAAACATAACAGAATTCTCTGTGGCTTACTGCCTATAAGAATAGAAAGTATCCTGAGACTATAACTGCATACAATAGGTTGGCACTGTGATGAGAGCAAAGATAAAAAGAACAGGCAAGAAGTAAAGAGAGAAGAAAGTTATTGCCCAAAGTGATGAAGAAGAATTCTAAAGTTACTTGCAAAGCAATTATCTTCCTAAGCCAAGGAACTAAGGGTATTTAACTAGGGGATACTATGCCAGATCATGTTCTAAGGCATGAAACATTCCTGTAGTAAAGGTGTGTAGAGTTCTGAACATTTATAGCTTAAAGATATAGATCACATTTAGTAAGGAAATATGACAGACAAAATGCTTCGGGTATGCACAGGTGAGTGTAATAATGAAGTTTACCCTAGGTCACCTAAAAGCAAGTTGGAATGGCTTGGTGACTGTCACTGTTTCTCCCTAAGTTTCTCCCAAAAGTTATAGCTGAAGAAAATTAATATAGGAGTTTGTTGGCATAGTGGCTAAAACAAAACAAAACAAAACAAAACCATTTGTTCTTGATCAATGACTCTTTTAAGCTTAGTATCAATTCCTTGACCCTCAAGGACTCTTTTTTTTAAAAGGTGATTATTTTTCTAATAGTTCAACGTCTAATGGCACAGGTTTGTACTTTCCCAACCAGTGTGAGTGGACTGAATGGATTAAGTACTCAACTCTCTTCGTCTCATTTCCTATTTGAGAATGCACATTTTAGCATTTCTACATTCAATATAGCTTGAGTCTACTATGTGTGCTGTGGAAAAAGATATTCACTGAACAGAATCTGCCCTCAAAAATCCAGCCTTCCAAGCTGCCTTATTCTTCTCAAATTACATAAAGACCTGAAGAGAGTTGGCTTAAAAAACCAAAACAAAACAAAACGGAAAAAAAAAAACAGGATTCCATTGGCTGTTCTTGGTTTGTTGGGAGAATTAATTGAGGTAACACATTCTCTCTTAGTGTCCATGGCCAATGATAAGCACCAAATTATGCCCATTATAATTGTTACATAATACTTGCCACAAAAAGAAAGAAATGAAAAAGGAAGTGAAGGGAAGAGAAGCCAAAACTAATGCTATCTTTTTATCATTGTGTTCTATAATTCGGCAATAGTTATATTAATTTTGTTTTTAAACTAAATATGCAGAACTTAATGTTTGCATGTATTTTCTTCTGTATTATTAGTTTGAGCCTGTGTTTAAGCTTATTATCTGCTATTTTAATTGGGCTCGATGGTTTTCATTTTCAGGTAAAAAAAATGAACTGACAAACAAAAACTGAAATGGTAAAAACTACACCTAATTTTAGGAGTCGGGAAATGTGCACATGTTCTAGGACATATGGGAAATTTCCTTCCATTGCACCAAGTTCTATCTTAATTGTGTTCTGTGGCCTAGAGTATGACCTAAATTAAATGCTGGAATACTTTTAAATAAACATCTAGTGACAATAATGAGTAGCTGGGTCAAGCAACAGTACACAGTCAGATAATAAAAACCCACTTGAGTAGATCATGTATCACTAGAGTTTTCACACAGTTATCTCATGGAGATCCAGGTACAACTACCTCCAAATTCCAACTGGTAGGTGGCAACTTCTCCTCTGCTCTAATAGGCTTAAAATCTTAGGGAACTTGCGTTAAGGGACTGATTATCAGGAGAAAAGATAAATTTTAGTTACACATGCATGTGAGCATATGCTGTGGTAAATAACTGGCTGATAGAAATAAAGATACAAGTGTCATTTTAAGAAAAAAAAAACATTTTCTATCTCAGGCTCCATGTGAAAACTTTTAAGGTAGATCAAGCATTTTGATACTAATGAGAATAGGCAGTCTATCTTCACACAGCAAGTTCACAGGAAAATCCCATAAAGAGGGTTAATGGCAGCTATTTTTTGAGGACATAATGTCATAGTCAGATAAGCAAAGTTCACATCCTATTTATTTTTCATCTGCAGCTCAAATGTTTTCATTTAAAGATGTCTTCATGTCAAACTGCAATGCCTTTGCATCTCATGATTCTGAAAACCAGAGATATGTAAAATGAACCAAAACTGCATCAAAACATTTTAGTGCAGCAGAGCCGAGTGTTTACTGTGTTCCAGTTTTGTTTAGTCAGTCTGTTCAGATAATTTGGTCAACAGTTAAACAGTACAACAACCAAAATGAAAACCAGGATGACATGACTCCAGATCAGTGCTATTCCATTCTGTTAAAATAGAAATATTGTGTGAGTGTATGTGCATAGGTGGAAATGAGTGCTTGTTCCCATGAACCAGAGGTGTCCATTTTCCCTGGAACTAGGTTTATATAGGACATGGATGTTGGGAACGAACTCAGAAGCCAAAGTTGTGGACCCCCTTAAACTCTGTGGCATTTGTCTTGCTCCTCCAGACTGTTTGAGCATGTACTAGTGTGCACTGTGTCCTAGAGTCCACCTATGATGATAAGATAAAAGCTGAATCTGGTTTGGTCGGGTTGGTTTGTTTGTGTCTTTGTTGTGTGTGTGTGTGTGTGTGTGTGTGTGTGTGTGTGTGTGTTTGTATGTGTGTGTGCATGTGTATGTATGTGTATGTGTTTTTGTGTGTGCATGTGTGTGTGAATGTGTGTGACGACTGTCTGAACATATCTACAACTTCAGGCAAAAATCAAATGTATGATTCTGATTCTTAAGATCTTAAGTGGGCCTTATTGTTTTATATGAAAATTTCTCAGTACAATGGAAAGCATTTCCCTTGAAAAGGAAGCTCATTGGGAAGCTTATTTCAAGGAGCTAATAGAGTCTCCACCCCTTTCTAGCTAAATGTTCTCTTTTTCACATGGGGAAAACAAATAGGAAGAAAACTGGAATTCAGTTCATTCCTATTCTGCTTGTGGTATGTGATTCAACCCTGAACTTCATTTGTGCTAGCAAATGTTCTTGTATGGTAGGTCCTATCACATCTACATTTTTTTTTCTTACTGAAAATTGAAAGTCTTTAAAAGGAGGGACCATTGAGACAAATGTTAGGAATTCCCTACATTTGCTTCATCTGAACACTATTTAATTCTAAGCCCTCTTTTAAAATCTGAATGCTATTGAATTTTGTACACTCTACACAATTCAGAAAAGATATGTTTTATGCTCTAGGATACAGATATTAAGGTTTACTTAGAAAGAAAACCTAAAACTTTGATTCTTCTTCTTTTTTATTTCTTGTAATAGAGTCTTGCTATGTTTCCCTGCTTAAGCCTCCTAAGCAGCTGGGACTACAGGACCACAACAATTTTCTTGGTCTGGTTCTAACTTTACCTTAGGGATTGTTTTCATAGCTACTTTGGACAGAAGTTGTTGACATCATGTCAACTTGTTTTGTCAGGATTGGTAGCAAGAGAATATTCTAAATTGGAAGTACACATTAAGAGATGAAAAGTTGGATTTATGTAACTTAAGGAGAATTATCAGAGTGAATTGAAATCATACCAAGCCACCTTCAAGCATCAGTCACGGAAGTTAGAGTTTGGATTATACGGTACAAACAAGCAGTTGGTACCCATGCCTGTCATTCTTCTAGGCACCCATAGGGTGTGTGGGAAAGTACCTGGAAAAGATGTACATATTAAAAAGGTCTGATGCACGAGCTGACTGTTTGGAACTTACTCCCTATGATGGGATGACTTGTTTAGCCTTGATGCAGGGGGAGGAGCTTGGTCCTGCTGCAACTTGATATGCCATGATCTTTTGACTCCCAAGGAAAAACCTTACCTCATCTGAAAGGAGGAAGAGTGGAGGTGGGGAGGAAAAGGAAGTAGAGGGGAGGAGATGGGAGGAGAAAGGGGAAACTGTGATTGGTATGTAAAATAAAATAAAGAAAAAAAATTAAGCATACAGCATATATTGGAGCAGAAAAAAAAAGACTGGGTGATATTCATTTGGGAAAAGATATAAATATACAATAATTTATAAGCAGATTTTCAATATGAAATTATAAGATAAAATTTAGTTTTGTTTGGATGAATCTTGAAGTTTCAGGTCTCTTACAAAACCTAAAATAAAGGAAAGAAATGTAAGAATAATTTCATACCCCTATCCTTTCATGGTTTTCCCAAATGTTTTTAGAAAGTATAGTCACTCAGTATATAGCCGATTCAGAAATATTTTTCATGTTTCTTAATTTTCTTCCTTATTGGAAACATTTATGATTGTAGTATTTCAATTTTGATTTTTGAGAAAAGAACTATTTTAGTCATCACTGGAGTTTATTATGTGACATTATTCCTTGGAAAAATATCAACAAATGCCCTGGGAAATGCTCTATAATGCTTCTCTTTCATAATTACCTTTCCATAATCCTATTATTTGTTATTACCACCCTATAAGTTTATTTTAAAAGCATCTGAATTAGATCAATGGTTCATTAGAGAAATAGCACTCTTCCCTGTCACAGGTGACTCTAGGCCAATGATTTCCATTTGAGAATCCAAAACCACAATTATTCCACTACATATGTAGCCAGCTGCCAAGTATTTATTTTATTCATTAATCACATATTGAATAAGCAGTAGAGTTTTAAACAACACCCCGGTGCCTGGAGCCCTTTTACTTTCTGTGTATGGCATTGTGACTTCTGAAAACAGTTTGCATTTGTTATCATGGCATCACTAATATCCTTATGTACCAGTAGGTATGAGCATTTATTAGCAAGTATGGGAAAATTTGGCAATTGGTCTGCCATGTCATGGTAACTTTCTTCAGAAATAATACTCTGTTTGCAATGTCGACTTTATATACAATTCATTCTTCTTTGATGAGTGACAGGCATTATTCAATTAGATGACCAAAACTATTTTTAGAAATGGAAGATTTCCATGTGACTCATTAAGTTTTGTCCTGTTGGGATCTTCTAGAATTTCTGTGCTCTATATATGAAAAATTCAATTTACATATGTACACCTAAATTTACTGTCAATATGAATATATTTCTAAAATAATCTTAAGATTTTTAACAATATTTTGTAATAACAACATAGACACTAATATTGGGAGACTCATTGTTTATCATTAATGAGGTTGTTGAAAGGCTACCTGATTGCCAATTAAATTTAGATAGAAATAAAGAGAAATTCTGTCCTTGTGCTATGCAATTTTAAGAACATAACTCATCAGGAGATATCATTATATTGCCATATATTATTAAATGACAATCATATACTTCTTTGTTCTGTGGCTGGCAGGCATATGCTATGGAGGAAAGGAGCCAGAGTCTCTGTAGGAGGTTTTTTAGACACTGCCAAGACAAAAATAGAGAGCAGCCAAGAAACCTGGCATTGAGATTGCTAGAATTGCTCCTAAAAATATACTAATGAAATGCAAATACTGGTTGGGTTAACAAGTGGCTGGATGGTGTGAACTCATGAGGTGTAGACTGAAAACTCCTTATGCAAACAAAATAAGTAAAAACTTTGAAGTTATTAACTTATTATTTTAAAGTTTGTTAGAAATCAAATGGCAAAGATGAATTCTTTGTGTGTGGTTGTAAACTACGGTCATAACTTTACTTTGTTATTCTATGATCAGTGGAATACGAAAAGGCAATTAAATGAAAATTACCTAGTAGTGATAACAATTTATATTCTAGGAGTTGACTATTATTGTTCAAGTAAAGAGTAGATTAATGTCAATCTCTAGTGCAGCTAAATGATATTAAGATAGATTTATAATTAACTTTTAACTATGTAAAGTTTCCATTTCATAAATGAGCACAGCCTCAATAGTATTTAATGTATCATTTATATCATAAATATTTATGTGAATTTCTTTCTACCAGGTTACGAGTTTCAATAGAAAAGGGTTACTGATACTTTTATCTGCAGGATGTAGAGCAATGCCAGCAGGTGTTAAAAATGGGAATTATTTGCATGAAAGCCTGAGATTTTGCCCTTGGTTAGTTGCGTACAGTGTGTTGAGTGACTCAGACTAAATATATATATATATATATATACATATGTATATATATGCATATTTATTTAATTACAAGTTATGTTCTACTTCATTACAACGGTTATATAATCATAAAATTTATATGTCTTTTTGAAACTTTAAAAGGTGTTTTTAATCTGAAAGATAATAGCTCAGAAAAATTCTACAACTTTGGCTTGAAAATTTGTAACAAGTACTTTAAAGGAAATGTGACCTATTTTAATATGGAATTTTAACTTTTATTATTAAACAAAAATAAGAAACATGAAAAAGGCAAAGGAAGGAATTAGTCATTATTAAGTTCAGAGAACAAGGGGTAAGCTTGCACGTACTACTAAATTTACACATTGCAGAAATTTAATTATGTGTGCTAAAGGATCTTAAAGTTGAAATCTGAGGAGTTGGATGAGCTATGTGAAGCCATTAACCAGTTCCTGATTCCAGGGCTTTCTGTGAAGCAAACCTGACACGTGGCTTCCTTCAATTAGAGATTTCCCAGTATTTCTTCATGGTAGTCCACCAAGGAATATCAAAGGCTGGACTTAGTTCATGTAATAATTATTTTATTTCTATGTAAACTGTATGAAGAAAGCTTGCTTTTCCTTCATGCCAAACAGGCAAGATTACTATATCAATTACTTAACGTTTCTTAGTGTGTTGATTTTATTAAATTGTAGTAAGAGCAGTACAAGAAAACCATCACCCACTAGATGCGTATACTGACTTCTGAGGTATGTTATTATGCACTGTCCCCACATAACCGGAATTGAGGAATTTCAATTCCATTTGCTATTGCTTGATGAGACCAGTTTACGCAGTGTCTGTAAATGATTGGTCTCAACATGGGTGTGTGAGTTCACGCGGGTCCATGGAATAAAGACTCAGAGGCACATTAAGAATGAATATAGCCTTTCTTGGCTGCAGAAGGGGGGTGGGGTCCAGCCTCAAAGGACTGAAGCACTATCCCTTCGCCTAGGGCATATTTACTCTATTGCAGTTTAGCTAGTTAATTTCCGTACCTTCAAAGCAATCTAAAAGGAGCTCCCAGAGACCAAATGCCAAGTGCAAATTACTTGATTTATCATCAGGTAGCTTGGTTTTCCGGGTTTCCTGGACCAAGTTTTGCATAGTCCTTTGATCCTTGGGAGACTAAGATTTACATAGGGTGATAAGAGAAACAAAAGGTAAGAGAAACAAAAGGTGTGATAAACAAATGAAGGATTAGGGCTAGGTGCTGCTCTCTGGAACCAGGCCAGGAGCTCAGCAGGAATGCACTACAAGTGTCACACAGTGGGGAAATGGCAGTGCTGGTATTTGAACATGTTTCACAGAATCAGAAGCTTATATTTCATAATCATAATAAATCCTTCTGTCAGATTTTGTGATATATCTGTGATGCTTCCTTTTTTTGTTTCTTTATATTCAGCCAACAGAGACCTGGATAATGTGTTTAAAATCACCAAGTCACATTTATTGGATAGTGTATAAAAAAGAAAACTGTTAAGTCTTGTAGAGAAACCCTTTCTCCTCTCAAAGGCACAGCCAATATTTCTTCCATGGGCAACTGCTTAGCACGACACAAAGCTGCAGGACTATTTGATGTATCTATAGAACGGGCTATAATAACAAGATTCATCAGTGTCTCAATGACAGGACAAGAACAATGCAAATACTGTGGGTTTGCTTTTGTTTGTTTGTTTGCTTTAGTTCCTACTTTACAAGTTAGGGAATGTTATCAACTGAATAAGAGTTGTGGCTATAAAGATCTAGATCTAGGTACAGCCTTAGGGATTAGTTGCAGAAGCTGGTATACTTCTTATGCTGTTTTCACTGAGTTCCACTGGCTTTTTTTTTTTTCATTTATTTTTCATGTGTTTTCTATATTCAGTATGGCAAATCATTTGTAAATATTTACCCAAAGAACTACCACTGAACATCTTTGCCTCACCTTCCTGTGTTATTTTGTTGGAAAAAAATAGAATAGCAACCTAGATTTGGAGGGGACCATTGAGATTCTGTCCTGCATGTTCTACTGTAGGCTAAGGCCACTCTTCCTTTCTAAACTTCCTGTATTGCAAGTATGTATAAAATTACATATACAAGTAAAAGTTAACTCGCATACCTTTTACCTGGAACAAACATGATTGGCTCTCACTGTGAACTCATTTCCTCTCTGTCCAATTTTATATCAGAATGGTACTATTCTAATATAAAATAATGATATCGTTTTTATAAATACAATATTGGCTCTTACTAAAAATAAGAACTCTTAAAATCACATATAATCACATATATCTTTCTTATAAATGCTACATTAGATATTACTAAAAAATAAGAACTCTTAAAATCACATATAATCAAAATACCACTAATACAGTACCTAAAAAATTAAATAAGAATCATTTGACTTCATGAACTATACAATGTTATAATTGAAAATTGCCTCATAAATCTCATATTTTCCCCTTATAGTAGATTTATATTTAAAATCCAAATAAGACCCATTGGTTATGGTGGGTTGCTATTATTATCACCCTCTGGTCATTATTAATTACTTAATCTTAAACACATTCATGGTGTTTTTGTTTGCTTGTTTGTTTTGAGACAGTGATTGAGTCATAATTACAATGGGTCTTGTGTTTGCATAAGGGTAGAGTAGTAATGTATCACATTTTCTTTTTCCCACAATCACCTGTAAGACTCTACTGGCACAAATAACAGGCACTATTATGTGTTGTAATGATAATAAACATGGAGAATAGTAAAATATATGGAAAAATACACTATGAATACCACTGTGCTTTTAGGTATAACCATGACTATAATTTGGAATTATTTATATACATCTCCATAGAGAGGAAAATGTTAAACCTATAATGCAACTTGAAAGAAAAACTTATATTGTTAGGCAGACTTAGAATTGTTCATCTGAAACATTGCAAAATTGAATACTTTAAATCAAGATAGGAAATTATAAGGCTATTATTCTCTTCCAAATTCCAAAGTACTTGTTCTGTTGTATTCTTTTTATAACTTTTATTAAATTTATTATTTGACAAATTCATACATGTAGAAAGCATTAAGATAGCTCACCTCCACCTGCTTTTACTTCCCTCCCACTCCAGTCAACCCAGCTCCTTCCTACAAGACCCCTGTCCACATTCACATTTGTTACTTTCACTTTGTAACCTCCTGAGCTGGAACAGAGCCACCTATATAACCATGGGTTTGGAGCCGTGGGGACTTCACCAGTGGCTACACAAATTACAACCGGCCCTTCCTCAGAAGAAATCAGTAGTGAACTAATCTACACGATGGGGCAAACATCCTTTGAGCCCCTTCCTGATCTGGAGTCTTGTGCAGACCAGTGCCGTCAAATGCGGCTTCTGTGGGACATTTTCGCAATGGCTGTGCGGTGCCTGGAAGATGGCCTTCTCTACCCTTCTCATTATCTTCTGCCTGACACATTTCCTTTTCTGTCCAAAGCCACTTGGTTCTTCTTTGACAATTTTCATACAATTTGGTATGTCCTTTATATAAATTTACAAATGAACACAAGTCACTGTGGGGAAAGTGAACTTGATCTATCATGAAAAGAAGCTACAAAAGCTAAGTATTAGTTTCTAGATACGGCACTTCAACATCCTTTTTTGTTTCACTTTTAAAAATACTTTGACCATTAGTATTTACAACTGAGTAGGTTTTGTGACTAAGGCAAAGAAACAAAAGGAGCAGGTCCGTAGGGAAAATGTCTGATATTTGTGCTGAATAGTAACAGGTAGTTTCCTGACATTCTAACAAGGAGCTGCTTTTGCGTTCTACTGTAGAAGGTAATATAGATTATTGATATGTAGAATATAGTAAAATAATAGTAGCATTATTAAATTTTCATTAAACTAAATCAATTAAAATAGTCTTATAATATTGGTTGTAGTTATCTGTTAATTAAAACTTTATTAATTAAAAGTTTTTGCACATACTGTCCATTTAAGTTTTAATGATTTTAGTTATGCATAAAAGTTATTAATGTTAAATTTGAATTAATTTAGCAATTATATAAAAATATGATGATACTTTAATTTTATTTTTATTGCTGGAGAACAAATGTCACATCATTTTCTCTATATATAAAGTCTCCTCTATCTATTAAAAAACATATTGATTAGCCGGGCGGTGGTGGTGCACGCCTTTAATCCCAGCACTCGGGAGGCAGAGGCAGGCAGATCTCTGTGAGTTTGAGGCCAGCCTGGTCTCCCAAGCGAGTTCCAGGAAAGGCACAAAGCTACACAGAGAAACCCTGTCTCGAAAAACCAAAAAAACAAAACAAAACAAAAAAACCCCCCCCCCCAAAAACCAAAAAAACCAAAACAAAAACATATTGATTATATCAAGTGTATTCTTGTATATGATTGGTTTACTTTCTTCTTTTTTCATTTTTAGAATTTAGGATTTAATTATAAAACTTTCCCACTCTTTTACCACTATTATTCACATTGGATAACATTGTCCAAAGTGGATATTAGACATAATCATAATTTTTTCTTCATTTAAAATTTATTCCTTTATATTTTGAGATTATAATTATATTTTCCTACTTTACTTTCCTCCGTCTAACCCTCCCATAGCTTCTCTTCGCTCTTTTTCAGATCCATAGCCTCTTTGTTCACTGAGTGCTGTTACATGCATATATGTATGTACATATATTTTCCTAAAAAATACAATTTGTTTTCAGTCTGTGTAATGTTACTTGTATGTATGTTTTCAGGGCTGACCATTTAACATTAGATAACCAACTGTGAGCACAATCATACTTTAAAGTATTTTTTCACGGACAAATATTACATTGTAATATAATTCCAAATGGTTCCTTAATTTGTATCAAAGTTTTGAAAGATGAATAGCTACTTAAGTTACACTGTCATCCTTAAGGAAACGAAGTTACTGTGCAGAGAAGTGACAAATGAGTTAGGAAACAAACCTTGTACTGTTGTAGATTTTGTTCCATTTGGCTCTGTGCTGTGAGACCTTCCAATATAAAAACTAGAGAGGTACCCAGGAGCTGGGATCCTTCTGCTCACCGCATGTGAGTCTCTGGAAGGCCTTTGGCAAAGGCAGTTTCGTTCAGGAAATGTGATAAGCAGCTGTGTAAAGGCAGAATGGGTGTGCCAGGGAACACATACAAACACATCCAGGGGTGAGGAGGTGAGTGCTGAGGAAACAGAAAACTAGACTGTGAAGAGCAAGGGAGAGTGTTGTAGGGACAAGAGGAGCAAAGATTCAGAGGTAAGATGGCATGGTTACTTTGTGGCTGAATTGTGCAGATCAAAGGGTAAAGGATTTTGAGACACTGAAAGGGAGTAATGGAAAGAGATTAGACTTCACAGGCTTTTCTTCAAAGACCACAATGTGAAATCATGGCCTTGAACTGATCCATACTAAGATACCTTTGGAGATTATTCTGAAGTATGGATTTTAGCAGCAACAAGAAATAGGGACAAGACAGGAAATCTAGCCGTTTCAAGTCACCATAGTTTATGGCAGGGTTAGCGTTAAGT
>CABHPQ010149992.1:25591-51150 GCA_902168405.1 Peromyscus aztecus
GAAACCCTGTCTCGAAAAACCAAAAAAACAAAACAAAACAAAAAAACCCCCCCCCCCAAAAACCAAAAAAACCAAAACAAAAACATATTGATTATATCAAGTGTATTCTTGTATATGATTGGTTTACTTTCTTCTTTTTTCATTTTTAGAATTTAGGATTTAATTATAAAACTTTCCCACTCTTTTACCACTATTATTCACATTGGATAACATTGTCCAAAGTGGATATTAGACATAATCATAATTTTTTCTTCATTTAAAATTTATTCCTTTATATTTTGAGATTATAATTATATTTTCCTACTTTACTTTCCTCCGTCTAACCCTCCCATAGCTTCTCTTCGCTCTTTTTCAGATCCATAGCCTCTTTGTTCACTGAGTGCTGTTACATGCATATATGTATGTACATATATTTTCCTAAAAAATACAATTTGTTTTCAGTCTGTGTAATGTTACTTGTATGTATGTTTTCAGGGCTGACCATTTAACATTAGATAACCAACTGTGAGCACAATCATACTTTAAAGTATTTTTTCACGGACAAATATTACATTGTAATATAATTTTAAATGGTTCCTTAATTTGTATCAAAGTTTTGAAAGATGAATAGCTACTTAAGTTACACTGTCATCCTTAAGGAAATGAAGTTACTGTGCAGAGAAGTGGCAAATGAGTTAGGAAACGAACCTTGTACTGTTGTAGATTTTGTTCCATTTGGCTCTGTGCTGTGAGACCTTCCAATATAAAAACTAGAGAGGTACCCAGGAGCTGGGATCCTTCTGCTCACCGCATGTGAGTCTCTGGAAGGCCTCTGGCAAGGGTAGTTTCGTTCAGGAAATGTGATAAGCACCTGTTAAAGGCAGAATGGGTGTGCCAGGGAACACATACAAACACATCCAGGGGTGAAGAGGTGAGTGCTGAGGAAACAGAAAACTAGACTGTGAAGAGCAAGGGAGAGTGTTGTAGGGACAAGAGGAGCAAAGATTCAGAGGTAAGATGGCATGACTACTTTGTGGCTGAATTGTGCAGATCAAAGGGTGAAGGATTTTGAGACACTGAAAGGGAGTAATGGAAAGAGATTAGACTTCACAGGCTTTTCTTCAAAGACCACAATGTGAAATCATGGCCTTGAACTGATCCATACTAAGATACCTTTGGAGATTATTCTGAAGTATGGATTTTAGCAGCAACAAGAAATAAGGACAAGACAGGAAAGCTAGCCGTTTCAAGTCACCATAGTTTATGGCAGGGTTAGCGTTAAGTTGCCTCTTAAGTAATTCTTAATGTTCCTAATTGATTTTCATTTTTTACATTTATTTCTTGATTTTAAATGGACAGATATAATTGTGTGTCCTGACAGTATAAAACATGCTGCTATGAAATTCATATATATCATGTAATAGATAAACTTAGTTTATTAGCATATAATAATAATAACAAAGTCATCTTCCTCATAGCCTGATGCCCGCTCAGCAGTTTCTCAGTCATATACTACATTATAAACTGTACTCACCATTCTCTATACAAGCTCATTTTTGCTTTGTCCTAGCTGTCATTGTGTATTCTTTGTCCACAAGCCACACCTACTCCTTTCAACTGTCATTCCACACTTGATTTCTATTGGATAAGCATTACTGGACTCCACACACCAGTGGGCTCTTATTTGTCTTTCAGTTTCTGACTTATTTCACACACTATATCATTCAGACTGATCTACAAGGACACAGTGAAGGTTTCACTATGTAGACTGCTCCAAGGGAGTGTTCAAAAGTTTTTTTCTGTTGCAGGAGTGATGGAAGGAAATAAGGCCTATCTCCCCGCCCCCGCCACCTCCCCCCAAAAAATCCACTGCACTGTCTGCCCTAGGATAGGCAAAATCAGGGGGAAATGATTTCTCACTCTTTGGACCAGTGCAGTGTGAGGTGCAGCACCATTAGGACAAGGTGAAACATGGCCAAACAGTTAACTACTGTGAGGAACATTATTCTCTCAGAGCTATGTCTAGCTTATTGACCAAACTGATTTATGTGATTCATTTCATCCTAGGAAAGCAATTTAAGAAACATTTCTATAATAGTATTTATATTTCTTCAATTAATTGTTAAACACCAAGACTTTACTTCTAGGGAGAATGTATATGAAGAAAAGTATCTGCTGAGAGTGAGCAAGTAGGCATTTAATTTGAAAAGTTTGATACTGAAGGACTTTTCCAGGAGATTTAGAACTTTCTTCCCCTGACTTCATGTTCTATAATAACATCTGAGAGCAGTACGATGCCATCCCTTGTTAGCATGGACGGATGCTGCACATTACAGAAGAGGCCAGGGAAAGAGGTAAGTTTCCCTAAGGGAGAAGTTAGAAAATTAATTAAACTGAGGGAGGCACTGGGATATTTAGAAAACAAATTAGAATTAAGATCAAACATAAACAAGAACAAAAAGAGCAATGTGGGCCCAGTGTGAACGTAATTTATTACATGGTCTTGCCTCTACATTTCTAAAAGAAATTTGGATAATTTTTCTTTTAAAAATAACCTTTTACAGCAGTCTGCATTTGTAAAAATATATTTATACAATATAAATATTGTACTCCAACATTTTAAAGGATTCTGTTACTTCATAGGTTTTGTGTTATACTTGAATCTCATCATGACAGTTTTTATGGCTTCCAACAAAGGACCATCTGAGAATAGCTTGATCTGGAAGTAGAGAGAGCCCAGTCTGGAAATAACTTTTCCAAAATATAAAAACCAGTAATTTAAAACCCCTTGATTTCAAGTATGATAGCTTATTAGACCAGTAGTTTTAATTGATTTTCTGATTTACAGCTGAGAGTTGATCTGCCTAACAATAAATAGTCATGAATTTGTAGGTTTACTGAAAGACAGATTAATCAATCTTCATTATTCAACACATGTATATGGGAAATAGAATAGTTTAGTGAAGATCAGTTCTATGAGGAACATATGACAGTACAGAAGGAAAGTCAGTATAAATACATTATTTCAATGTTGAAATTTACAATTAATTTAAATACTGAGGTAAACTTTCTTATTTTATATATATATATGTGTGTGTGTGTGTGTGTGTGTGTGTGTGTGTGTGTGTGTGTGTGTTTGGTATCACCAAATGCTCTGTGTGCATTATATCATTTTAATTTCCAAGGTGGGACTAAATTTAACTCATTTTCACAAAATCAAGTTGAAGTAAGCACAATCATTATTCTGTGTCATTAGTATGCTGAGTTCAAAGAGGATGAGGAAATTTTCAAAGGACACATCCTTAGTCAATTAATCCTGCCTTCCTACCTGTCTTATGCCTTGTCTTCTTAAGCACTGCCTACTATAAACTGGGAAAGGTACTCTAGAGCACATTAGTAGAAATCATATTCTCCAAGGTGTGGTATTAAAATTTACTATGGATTTCTGCAAATGGAAAACAGTAGGGCCTTATTGTGTAGCCAGCCTGACCTCAAACACAGGACCCTGCCTCTAGCTTCTTGACTATCAAAAGAACAAGTGTATAGTGCCATGCCATTTTACCCTACACATTCTTTAAAAGCATCTGTTTATAATTTCCATATGAATTAAAAGTGCTACTTTTATTTCTAACATTAAAATATAAATGCATTATCTGATTGTGACACTGTGTGTATGTTTCTATGTAACCTGTGTCTGACATGGAGTTCCTTTGAAGATGTTCATGTATCATCTGTGCTGTAGCTGCATGTCTATTGTCTCTTCTCTAGGTCATAACTTATGACATGAAGATTATTACTCACTCAGTGCCTTCTCCGTAGTGTATGTATGCAGTTGAAGGCTGGCATAGATTATTGAGAGCACACTGTGTTAACTAACGGACTTGCTGGTGCTCATCTATTGCTCCCACTTGGAAGATAATTTGGTAGTGAAAATCAACCTTTGTTGTCTCCTTAATTGTACTCCAGGGTAGCAAGAAAATATGTCTAAGAGACAGAACACTAGGTCTGATAAGAATACAACACAATTTAACAGTTCATAAAACAGAGAAATTTAATCCTGGGCTGAGAAATTTATTAAATTTCACTGAGCAAAAATAGAGTATGGGATATAGGAACAAGTGAGAATTAAGTGAAATTATTTCAGGGGTAATAAATTTTATTACCCGACAACGTGGGAAGTTAGCTGTTTTTTAAAAGCTATTTATTTTTAATTCCTTCTTTGGAAATAATTGTCTCACATACAAAAGCCTTTTGGAAACAAAATAAAATCTAGAAACAAAACAAAGTTTTTATTTGTATAACTTCAAAACAATAAACTTATCTAACTAAAATCTTAAGGTAATTATGACTAAAATGTTAAACTCTGTATTTATTTTATATTCTGAGAGAATTGACCTTTTCCCCACTAAATAATTTATAACAACAAGATGTGTTTGTATGATTTTACTTTTTCATTTCACATCAGGCAGTAAATTAAATACATCTTAGACATTTTTATCTTTTATTTTTTGTTCTTTATTTTTAATTAAGTTTTAAATTTTATAAGCAGAAAGCCACATTGTTTACATATGGACATATTTTATGGGTTATATTCTACAGATAAGAGAGAAAAAATGTGTTTTTTTTTTCTTTCTTAGATTCATATGGCCTCACTTAATGTTATACATTCTAAGTCCATCCATTTTCTTTCAATTTTTACCTTCAATTTTAGAGCTGAACCTTGTGTATCTATCTACATATATCCATATCAAATATTCATTATCTGTTCATTGTTGATAGACAGTTAGGCTGTTTCCAAATCTTCTCTATACTGATGAAAGCAACAGTAAACAAATATTTCTATTTTCTAGAGATGTAACTCTGTGCACATATGCCCCAAAGTGAAACAGATATGCCATACGGTAATTATATTTTTAATGTTTTGAGCAATATCCAAACTGATTTCTACTATATTAATATACACCCCTGTCAACAGTGGGTTCTTCCTCCCCACATCTTCTCCAGCACTGTTGTCAGGTTTGTTGATGATAGCCATTCTGAGTAGGGTATGATATTCTGAAAGTAGTTTTAATTTGCAACTTTCCTGATGAATAGGGATATTGAATACTTTTTAAAATAGTCATTGGCCATTTTCATTTCATATATTATGGAGAAGTATATATTCAGTTTGCCTATTTGTTGATTGGCAGTTTTATTTCCTTGGTATTTAATATCTACAGCTATTTGTAAATTTTGGATATTAACTCTTTGTCTGAAATATAACTGGAAAATATTTTGTCCCATTCTGTAGACTGTTAACTTTGCTGATTCTTTCTCTCTCTCTCTTTTGTTTGTATAAAAGTTCATTTTCATGTAGTTTCATCTGTTGATACTTGAGGTTAGTTTCTGTGATGTTGATGTTCTATTTAAAAAGTGCTTGCTGACCCCAACATCTTGGAGGGTATCTCCTTTGCTTCTAACAGTTTCAATATTTTTTAAAAATTATTTTAATATTTTAATTATACTTAATATAATTATACCACTCTCTTTTTTTCTTCCCTTTATTCTCTTCAACCCCTTCCGTGTACACCCCTTGCTCTCTCTCAAATTCATAGCTTCTGTTTCTTTAGTTTTTACTGTTTCTCTCTCTCTTTCCTTCTCTGTCTGTTTCTCTCTCTCTCTCTCTCTTTCTCTCTCTCTCTCTCTCCTCCCTAAATATATAAATACAAACTACTCGGTATATATGATGTTAGTTTTATGGAACTGAATAACCTAACTGGAGGTTCTTTAGTTGTTTCTATATATAAATATATAAATACAAACTACTCAGTCTGTACAAAATTAGTTTTATGGAACTGGATAACTAACTGGAGGTTCTTTCACTGGGGAGATCATTTCTCATTCTCAGAATTTCTTTGAGATATTTTGAATTGATTTGTGTACAAGTTGAAAGATATAAATCTTATTCTGTTTTTCTGCAGGTAGTTCATATATTTTCCTGTGAATTTATTAACTGTGTTAAACTCCGTATTTATTTGTACTTTGATAGAATTGAACATTTTTTCCCCACAAAATGATGCACAACAATATGGAAGAGATTTCATTTATGTACATCAAGTAGTAAATTAAACACATCTTGGTCTTTTTTATTTATTAAATTTATTTATTTATTTTACATCCTGACCCCAGTTTCCCCTCCCTCCTCTCTTCCCATTCCCTTCCCCCTTCCTCCCTCTGCCCCACCCCATCCACTCCTCCCTCATTTCTGTTGAGAAAGGTGCAAGCCTCCCATGGGTGTCATCAAAACATCAAGGCATATCAAGTTGAGGTAGGACTAAGCTCCTCTCCTTGTATTAAGGCTGGAAAAGGTAACCCAGTATGAGGAACAGGTTCCCAAAAGACAACCAAAGTGTTAGGGACAGCCCTTGCTCCCACTGTTAGGAGTCTCGCAGTAGACCAAGCTACACAGCTGTTACATACACATAGAAGGCCTAGATCAGTCATGCAGGTTCCCTGAATGTGGGTTCAGATTCTGTGAGCTTTTTGATTGGCACCTATAATAAGGGATTCAATTGAAGCTTTATTTAAAATGGGTAATGTTTTTATTTTTTAAGTTTATGTTTTCCCTAACTTTTTCATTGTTTAAAGAAGTATAAATAATTTGAATATGCTATTGAAAAGAATGTCACATTTATAAAAAAATTTAAATTTAAGGTGCAAAATTATTTTTTCTTGGGGTTGGAAAAGCATTTTGATTTTAAAAGTTGTACTATGCAAAGCTAAAATTATCTTTATTTACACAGTAAAATGATAGTAATTTATGGGTGAGTAGAGTTCCTGACATACACTGTATCTTCCTATTTTAAGTTGGCTCAGGAAGTAGGACAGGGATTATTGCATCTGTTTTACAACTGGGGAAAATGGGTCTGTGAGTGGTGCTAATTTACCACAGGACATATAGTTGATCAGTACAGAAAGAATCAAGCTAGTCATTTGTGTTCTAGTCATAAAATGCCTACAAGGTTTTTTGTTCTATATTAGCCAAATAACATTAATAACAGTGGTTTTTAGATTTCATAGAATTTTACTTCAGAGTTAAAATTGTATTTGTAATACTTAAATATCCAACAACAGTTCTAGAAATGGTCTGTTTTATTAAAATGAACTGTATCTTTTAGTAGTCATTACTTGAATTATCTACAACATTTTATTGTTAACAAAAATAATTAACCTGTTTAATATCACTGACTGATGATACATATGTGAAAGATTTTTTATTACTTCTTTCGATGTTCAAGATTATAATATAATTACAGCATTTCTCCCTTTTCTTTCCTCCCTCCATACACTCTCCTGTACCTTTCCTTGTTCTTTCAAATTTCTGGTCTTTTTTTCCATTAATTATTGTTACATGCATATATGTATACAGCCACTCTCAGTGTTCTTTAGTTGCCTCTAGTCCTTTGTGTAGTGTACTGTCAAGGTCTCATAGTCTTTCCCATGTCCACTTTAGCATGTCTATATATGCTCCCTAAAAGTGGTTCATTCGTAGTTAAATGAGTAAGGAATAACAGCATTAACATAAGCTGTCTTGCTTCTGTTATGTACTGTTTTGTTTTGAGGTATCTGTATATAGAGTGTTATTGAGGAAAAGTTAGCATAATTCACAAAATCAATTTTCTATCTTTTCATGAAACATACATGTTTTATATCATCAATACAACTATCTCATATTTAGACACTTAAAATGCGATTAAGTTGCCGGGCGTTGGTGGCGCACGCCTTTAATCCCAGCACTCAGGAGGCAGAGCCAGGTGGATCTCTGTGAGTTTGAGGCCAGCCTGGGCTTCCAAGTGAGCTCCAGAAGAGGCGCAAAGCTACACAGAGAAACCCTGTCTCGAAAAAAAACAAAAACAAAAACAACCAAAAAAAAAAAACCCAAAACAAAAAAAACAAAATGCGATTAAGCAAAAGTTAAATGTCAGCTGCTTGCTGATAGTTGGCTTGACAGCAGTGATACTTCAGTAAAACAACTGAGTGACACTGGAAAAGGTTAAAAAAAATTTAAGTGTTCCAGGCACTCACAGTTCCAGTATCTGCTTCTGACTCAACTTAGAAGATATGACACTCAGGGATAGAGGTCTGCTGGTCACATATTAGTGCTGTCAATCATACCTGCACAGACTGCTCTTGGTGCTTCAATGTTATATCGTCTGGTTACAAAATGAAACAGTGTGGACAGTGGGCAGTGGTTTTGGTTATGTCTCTGGACATTGGAAATGTGAACAAAGAGAAGCTGCTTCATTTAGGGCTGTGGGACTCCAGTGATTTCATCTTTCATTGCTTTCTTGATTCAAGCAGCTACTATTTGTGTTACAACAGTAACAAATAGAGGCAAATACAACAAGCCTACTATGAAATGGGTTGAGAAGAAAGATGTGTTCGAAGTATGGTCCTTTTACACCTCAGTTCATGACATGACACTTATCTGCCTCTGCTGTTAATGGTTCTGAACTTCCTCACCATTTTCCAAAATTACTTTCTGATTATAAAATCTGCCAAACTCCATAGCAATAAATTTGTCTATTTTCAATCATACTTTCAGTATATGTTATATACACATATTTTCAAACTCGTAGTAAAAACATCCCTTACCAGGATATTTCACAGTTATATTTATAGTAAAACCAAATGTAAAAAGAGTCTTAATACATGTTATAATACCCCTATTCAAAAATAGGTCTTCCTAATAGAACTAAGAATGTGTGGTAATGGACTTATCTCTTATTTGCTACTGACCTGGGTATGCAGTGATGAGAAGGATTTCCTTTGCTTGGGTTCCTAAAAGACTTTTAGTGTAAAATTTTATCATTATGTATATGACTCAACCAACAGGGCTGGACATTTGATCAAATTCAAGATATCAAATGATAGCTTTCTTTTTTAGTTAACATTTAATCAAAAAGTGTGTTTGTCAGGTCGGTCAGTTTTAGATACCTATGAAATTAATCTAGATGGGATCTAAAGTAACCATCAAACTGTAATGTTATCAGTACATTTTATATCATTTTTTTTGTTCAGCTGGGTAACTTCTTTTTGCCCGACTAAAGAGCTAGATTTTACTTCACATCCTTTCGAATGAGCCCGGGTAGCCTCAACAGCAGGTGGAGATCCCAAGGCTGTCTCCCAGGCCTGCAGAGCCAGGACAAATCATGCTGTGCATTCCTTGGAGATGTTCACGGACAAATGAAATAATGTTTCGGAGAACATCAAAGCCAACCTTCAGAGAAGCAAGAGATGACAAAAGGACAATGTACTGATCTAGGGCCTTGGCAGGAAATCACAGGGGCTGTTTCTCTTGCTTTGATTCAGTGACAATGTGGTAAGAACACCAGTATAGCCGGATTTGTTTTTAACAACTCAGTGATTCCCTTGACACCAAAGCTCTGAACTGGTGTAATTGTCCTAATTCACTCAGCCTTGAAAATGGCTTGGTATCTGAAGTTTCTAGAAACAGAATATTGATTTTATTTATTCACTCTCTGTTATTGGTTAGTCTCTGATAAAATAACACCAACTAACTGGCAGATTGAGTGTACTATAAGAGTTTATGTAGCATAGAAAATACACATTTCTTCTCCAAATTTTCCTTAATGTAAGGACATTAGTGTCTTACTATCATATTAAATCTACTCAGCCAATTAAAATTTCTTTGAAGGAATTATCAGCATCTAATTCTATAAATGTTATGTGACAAAAGTTTTCCTGGGATGACACTACACATCTACTCATTCCAGAGATAGGGAGTCCATGACAGACCAAAGTACGGATATAAATGAAGTCCAGTTTGGTGAACCATGAGTTTTACTGGGGTTACTTACAAGTATATGAGTGAGCGGCTACTTATAGGAGCAAAAATGATTCAAAGAGAACTGCGTCACTAAACCCCACCCAGCATGGGTGACACCAGCGCTGGCATCTGACTGGCACCTGGAGTACACTGCACAGCCTATGGGCAGCTCAGCAGGTTCTAGAAGGTCCCTTCCAAGTGACTCAGTTGTTCTGAACCTCTCCAGGCAGCAGGGACTTCCAGAAACTATTCTGAGTTGTCTACCTCCATGTTTACAGAGCTTCCCTGTGAGATGGAATGTTTTAATCTCCAAGGAAACTGCCACACTGAAACTCCATGAAACTTGTGGATTTTGTCTTCCTTTACTGTGTGTCTGTTTTTAATCACAAAAGGTTTTTGAAATGTAGACAAATAAAACAGGATAAATCGTTGGTACAAATTAGAACCTTCTTGTCTTAGTTATCTAAACTTGATTGAAACTTAAAAAATTATTCCCAGGGCTCACTTCATGAATGTGTGACCTGAATAGTTGTTGGGGACCTTTTTAACTAGTAATGTTTGACTAGGGAACCATGCTTTTGTTTTTCAACAGAACCTGTAAATTAAAAAGCCATGTATTTTGTTGGCAGAATTTAAACATAGTCAGAGTTTGCACAGTTGACAAATTTAAACCTAAAAGCAACTTAAAATTTGTTGTCTGATTTGTTAGAGAGAAAAGTATTTGCCTTGCATTAGAAGAAGCAGTATTTAGGAAAGCACATAAATTATAGCTTTTATACTTGGCTTCCCCAAAACTATTTTCCCGTTTCTTGTCTTCACCACCACATCTCATACCCTCTGTCTTTTATCAGTTTTTATATCACTGACTTTTATGTCAGATTGCTTTCTCCAATTCCACATGATTTCTCGAGTACTATTGGCTCAGTTTTGTACCAGTTTATGATGTCCAAGTTTCTGCATGAGGTCTTTTCTGTCTACTAATCCATGAGTTCAAGCACCTAATCTACTTGCTGGGCACCACTACTTGAAAAGTTTGGAGAAAAGTTAAGCATAACAATGTTCTCCCTGCCAATCCCAAGTCTATAAATATGGATATAACAATTGGTCACATTTGTTCCTAAAGTAGAGAAAACATAACCACATTGTGTAGATGTGTGATCACAGAAGAAAAATTTAAGAAGTGAGGAGATAAAGAGCAACAGTGAGGCTATCCCTCTGATATCTTTATCATTTAACCTTATTTAATCTCTGTGAATTTTATAGCCTACTGACCGTAACTACAAACCTAGGCATTAATCAAACTTCTTCACTGTTCACCATCACTTACTTCAATAGCACTCCAGTGAATAATCCATAATCACTCCTACTTCCAAACACATCTAGAATTTACCCATTTATCTCTCTGCAATTATTTTAGAGTTTATTGAAGTTTCCTCTCCCTTTGATTTTGCATTTTGGTCATTTTCTCTTCATTTGGAAACATTTGAGCATATCTCCCCTGACAATACTTTAGTGGTTTCCTAACCTCCAGATAAAATTGGAAGAAGCCTTCATTTTTCTGATTTTGGTTCACTGTTCCAGTATTACCCATCATTATAACGGTGAACCCCCATCTTAAGAGGTGCTACTGTCCTCAACTTCTGAGTGCTCATATGTTCTTCTCCTGTAAACCTCTTCCCTCCTCCTGGTGTCAACATCACTGTTTGGTCTTCTGTGTATCTTTCCACTTTCATTCGGGTTTTGGGTACGTGCTTGTTATAGTATCTTTCATTGCTTTTCTATTTAGTATTCAGCGTACTTTCTTTCACTGAATAATGAATTGCTTAACATTTTTTAAGCAATGAGCTTCACAAGGGCATGTATTACCTCTGCTCTGCCTATGTCTGTGTCTCCTGCATTAGCACAGTATCTAGTATAGAGCAGCTGGGTGCTGAATGTGTATGCACTATTTGTCTTTTGTATTTATTTCCTTTTGAATCTAAATGCTATTGTGAATATGGTAATGGAATACTATCGAGATACTAATGCTTATAGGACACATTGTATAGGGTTTTTATAGCTGACACATTTCTATGAATAATGGTGTAATGATTTAATTATTTCAAATTGCAGTTTCATTTACATACTGCATTTATGTTTCTGTTTACAAAAGTTATCTGGTTTAATGTATTAATTTTCTCATTTAATATTTATCTGTCTCTCCCAGAAACATAAACCAGACATGCTCAATATTCCTATCATGGACACAGAGTCATTATTGTTTGATGTTAGCCCCATGTACTCCCTCTCCATGTAGCAGAACTTACGCTTGTACTCTATCTTCTTTCAACTCCATACTATCTTGAAATTGGGTTAATCAAGATGCATACTGGTATGTAACCCTTTATTTAGCAATCAGAAAAGTAAATGACAAATTTACATTTCTTTATATATTTATTGAAACTTAAGTTCTCAAAAAGTGCCATGGATGGTTGATTTTTGTGGAAATTAGTTTTTGTGTATATGGAAAGAATGACTCAACTTCAAAATATTAGAAGAGTTTAATTTCATTAAAGTACAAACAATCCTTTCCAAGTGATTTTCAATTTTGCTACTAGATATACAGTCAAAAGACATGAAATCAACATGCAAAGAGACATCTATGCTCTCATTTGCTTTTTATCATAATCAAAATATTCAATTAACATAAATGTCCACCAATATATGAAAGAAAAAGAAATATATCAGCACGATGAATGCTGTTCATTCCTTTAAAGATGAGGTGGTCTTGTATTATTTGACAACATAGATGAAACAGAAAGATATTAAGTAATGAACACTAGGTCTGGAAAGAGAAAAACTGCATGAACCACACACATGTGCAAGCTTAGAAAAATAAAATAAAAATTGGTCTTATAGACAAAATAGTGAATAATAAATGCTATGACTTTAAGGGAGAGAAAAAGATGGACAGTGTTGGCAGTTGAATTGTAATTAGATAGGAGGTAGAGCCTCATGAGATGTCTCTGATCAGCATGATGAGTGTGGTTAATGATAACATATTATTGAAAAATGAGGAAGGTAAAAGTTATGTGGCCTAATCATTTATTTAAAGCTATCAGTTATCTAGATTTAACTATTGATTAATTTTCATACACTTAAAATTACTGTAGTGTAATATATAAAACATGTCAATTAAAATATAAATCACTAAAGTTGAAAACAATTCTTGATTAAAACATTTTAAAGTACCTTTATTTGGAGAATGCATCGATCACATTAAAGATCTAAAACAATTTTTTTAAGTATTTAAATTTTTATTAAAAAGCTCTGGGACTTTTAATGTTATACTATATTTTATTTTATTTATTTTTTTCTCTTTATTATTTTAATTAAGTTTATTTATTTATTTTAATTACTGACCGCAGTTTCCCCTCCCTCTTCTCCTCCCATCCCCTCTCCTCACCCCTTAGTGCCCCTACCCCCAATCCATTCACTCCTCTTCCATTTCTGTTCAGAATGGGGCAGGCCTCTCATGGGTGTCAACAAAACATGGCATATCAAGTTGTCATAGGACTAAACTCCTCCCCTGTGTTAAGACTGGGCAGGGCAACCCAGTAAGAGGACTAGGTTCCCAAATGCCAGTCAAAGCATTAGGGACATTGTTCCCACTGTTAGGAGTCCTACTAGTAGACCAAGCCACACTGTCGCATATGTGTAGAAGGCCTAGGTTGGTCCAGTGTAGGCTCCCTGGTTGTCAGTTCACACTCTGAGCTCCTGTGAGCCCCAGTTAGTTTCTATGAGTTTTCTTGTAATGTCCTAGACCCTTCTGGTTCATACACTCCTTGCTCCCTCTCTTCAGCAGGATTCCCTGAGTTCGGCCTAAAGTTTGACTCGGGTCTCTGCATCTGTTTCCATCAGTTACTAGATGAAGGTTCTCTGATGACAACTGGGGTAGTCACAAATCTATAAGTATAGCAGAATATCATTAGATATCATTACATTGACATTTTTTTCTCCAATTATGTTTGGTTCTATCCTCGGTCTCTGGGCTACCCAGTCTCTGGGTCCTGGTACTCCAGGCAGTGTCTGGGATGGGTTTACTCTAGTGTGTCGTGTGTCTGAGGAGGGTCCACTTCCACAATCTCTGTGCCACCTTTACCCCTGCACATTCCACAAGCAGGACAGACAGTAGGTCACAGGTTGTATGGCTGGGTTGATGTCCTAATCCCTCAACTGGAACACTTTCCTGGTCACAGGAGATGGCCAGTTCAGGCTACATATCCATTATTGCTAGGAGTCTTAGCTAGGGTCATTGTAGATTTCTGGGAGTTTCCTTTACAGCATGTTTCTACCTAACCATGAAATGCCCCTCTTTCCAGTCATCTCTTAGTACTCTCCCCCTTCATCCCTCCTCCATCTGACCTCTCATATTGCCATCACCACCCACCCCCAGTCCACCCACAAAATGTCTTCTATTCCCCCTTCCCATGGATATGTGAGCTTCTCCCTTTGAGCTCTCCTTGTTAATTAGTTTTTTTGGGTCTGTGGATTGTAGCATGGTTATCCTTTGTTTTACATCTACTATCCACTTATAAGTCAGTACATACCATATTTGTCTTTCTGGGTGTGCGTTGCCTCACTCAGGATGATTTTTTTCTAGTTCCATCCATTTGCATGTCAATTTAAGGATGTCATTGTTTTTAATAGCTGAGTAATACTCCATTGTGTAAACGTACACCACATTTTTGTTATTCATTCTGCAGGTGAAGGACATCTCGGTTGTTTCCAGGTTCTGGCTGTTACAAATAAAGCTGCTATGAACATAGTTGAGCACATGTCCTTGTGGTATTAAGCACCCTTTGGATATATGCCTAACAGTGGTATAGCTGGGTCTTGAAGTAGATCAATTCCCAATTTTCTAGAAACCACAATATTGATTTCCAAAGTGGCTGTAAAAGTTTGCATTCCCACTAGCAATGGAGGTACTGTTCCCTTTGCTCCACATCCTCCTCAGCATGAGCTGTCATTTGTGTTTTGATCTTAGCCATTTTGACAAGTTTAAGATGGAATTTCAGATTCATTTTGATTTTCATTTCCCAAATTGCTAAGGATGTTGAACATTTATTTAAGTGTTTCTGGGCCATTTGAGACTCTTCTGTTGAGAATTCTCTGTTTAGACATATGTCCCATTTTTAAATTGGATTATTGGTATTTTTAATATCTAGTTTCTTGAGTTCTTTATATATTTTGGAGATCAATCCTCTGTTGCATGTGGGGATGGTGAAGATCTTTTCCCATTCTATGGGATGCTGTTTTGTCTTATTGATAGTGTCCTTTGCCTTAAAGAAGTCTTTCAGTTTCATGAGGTCCCATTTATTAATTATTGTTCTTAGTGTCTTTGCTACTGGGGTTCCATTCAGGAAGTTGTCTTCTGTGCCAGTGCATTCAAGTCCACTTTCCACTTTCTATCAGGTTCAGTGTAACTGGATTTATGCTAAGGTTTTTTATCCACTTGGACTTGAGTTTTGTACAGGGTAATAAATATGGATCAATTTGTATTCTTCTCGGTGCTGACATCCGGTTAACCCAGCACCATTTGTTGATGCACCTGTCTGTTTTAATGACAATACCATGCTGTTTTTATTACTATATCTCTGTAGTAAAGTGTTGGGGCCACAAAGGTTTCCTAGTGAGATCCGAGCTTGCTTTACACAGCAAGACTCCATTAGGGGATAGTTTGACCATGTGTGTGGTTACCACGTGTTTATAATGTTCTGTACTTGGCTGTGCTATGCGGAGGTCTTTTGCTCCACCCCTTGGCATTCCTTTAAAAGCCCTTTAGAAGAGACAGAAGGGGCTAGTGGGTTTTGACCCAGGCCCTCCCGAGGCTATCCTGTGTTTTTATCTTTCTCACTCCTCTATATTTCTATCTAAATATATCTTACTTCTCCCTGTTCAAGAGAATCCTAGCAGAAAAAGTGGGGGCAGGCCCCACACAGTAAAGCTTGAAATCAAGATGTCATACCTCCAGAGTTCTTTTATGGTATAGGAATATTTTAACTATCCTTGGTTTTTTTTTTGTTTTGTTTTTCTATTTGAAGGTGAGTATTGTTCTTTCAATGTCTATAAAGAATTGTGGTGTAATTTTCATTGGGATTTCATTGAATCTATAGATTGCTTTTGTTAAGATGGCCATTTTTACTATGTTAAGTCTATGGATCCATGTACATGGGAGATCTTTCCATCTTCTGATATCTTCTCCAATTTCTTTCTTCACAGACTTGAAGTTCTTGTCATACAAGTCTTTTGCTTGCTTGGTTAGAGTTATCCCCAAGATATTTTATATTATTTGTTGCTATTGTGAAGGGTGTTGTTTTCCTGATTTCTTTCTCAGTACATTTATCATTTGTATATGAGAGGCCTACTGATTTTTTTTTTGGTTAATCTTGTATCCAGTCACTTCACTGAAAGTGTTTATCAGCTGTAGGAGTTCTCTGGTAGAATATTTGGATCACTTATGTATACTATCATATCATCTGCAAATAGCAGAAGTTTGACTTCTTCCTTTCCAATTTGTATCCCCTTGATCTCCTTTTATTGTCTTATTGCTTTAGCTAGAACTTCAAGAACTATATTGAATAGATAAATAGAAAGTGGATAGCCTTGTCTTGTTCCTGATTTTAGTGGAATTACTTTGAGTTTCTCTCCATTTAATTTGATGTTGGCTGTTGGCTTGCTTTTATTGTATTTAGATGTATTCCTTGTATCATGACTTTCATTGTGAAGGGGTGTTGGATTTGTCAAAGGCCTTTTCAGCATCTAATGAGATAATCATGGTTTTTTTTTTCTTTCAGTTTGTTTATATGGTGGATTAAATTGACAGATTTTCATATGTTGACCCATCCCTGCATCTCTGGGATAGATCCTACTCAGTCATGGTGGATGATCCCTTTGATGTGTTCCTGGATCCAATTTATAAGGATTTTATTGAGTACTTTTGCATTAATATTCATGAGGGAAATTGGTCTGTAATTCTCTTTCTTTGTTGAGTCCTTGTGTAGTTTTGGTATCAGGGTGACTGTGGCCAATAATTACCAATTTAGATAACTTTTAAGATAAGGTCTCACTGTGCAACCCTGGCTGATCTGAAAGTCACCATGGAGAAGCAACTAGTCTTGAACTCATAACCATCTGCCTGCTTCTGCCTCGTGAGTACTGCTTCGATTTGTGCCTGGCCCTCCTTTTAAACTTTAGGAGCTGCTTGTGGTTGAAAAGCTAAAAGTAACACATTAAAAGGTGCCATGAGCATTTTAGGCCTCAAAGTCATGTACTATATAAATGAACATTTTGAAATTATGTATTATCCAACTGGGAGAATAATATCAGCCATGCCAACTACAAATTAATTTTTAATGCTAAAGTTGAGTATAAATAAATTCATAAACAACTATATTTGTTTTGAACATAGAAAGGTCACATATAGTTGTCAGACCATCTTAGGTAACTATAGCATATCTTCAAGGCCAAGTGTCTAATGAGAGTATTGCTCTCTAGACTTGAGCCAGCTCCAGGCAAGTCAGTTCCAGACAGAAGGAAAATGAATTAAAACACTTCCAAAGGAGCCCTGTTCTCAGCAAATGATGCTGTAATTTTATGTAATATCTCATGGATTCATTTGCAGGAAATAAGACACCTTGTTAATTAACTGAACAATGCTTTGGAAAAGCTTTAATATATTGATTAATTACTCCTTTTGCTGCTCATATTTATAAAATAATTACGTCTCCTGATACAGTAGATGCCATAGCTAGTTGTCTGTGTCTGTCCATGGAACTATCTTTAGACTGATGTGTTACCTAAATAATTTTTTTAAAACATAAATTGGTAGTCTAGACATTATCTCCTTTCTGGTTCGGTTTACATATATATTTTAACCAAGAAATTGAAAGCAACACAGGCAAACTATGAATACTTTCTAGAATTCAAAAGAAACATCTCACTTTGAAAAATAATTTTTATTTGCATTTGATCCATTAGTATAGGCACAATGCTTTTGTATAAAGAAGATAGGTAAACGTTAAACTTTTAAATACCATCAATATTATGAATATTTTGGATTAATCATGATCTTTCTCTTGTATATTTGCAGAGATAGATGGATACAGATATATTAATTAGTGTGATGTCTTAAATTACATTTCATTTCAAACATGCTGTACGTTTTCAGAATATTTATAAACTCAATTTAGTTATTAAATATAATGAGTGCTATATTAAAAATACATATATATTTTAATTTACTTTGAAATTTTTATTCTATCTTACTTTTTAATTAAGGGTTTAAAAATGAATGTAGTATGTGTTATGTGTTTTCACAAATCAATGATGTTGACTGTAATTTTGAGAAAAATTAGAAGCACTGATGACATGCTCTAAAATATTTATGTATAATTCATTATAATACAGTATAGTAGAAATCTGCTACACACACACACACATACACACACACACACACACACACACACACACACACACATATATATATGTAACCATCTGTCCTTCCATATCTGTAAGTATAGCTTCAGATAATAATTGTAATAATGATATAATATTTAATTATAAATGTAATTTGTTTAATCTTAGGAATATCTAGGATGTTATACTTTAGAAAACATATAAACCACATTGTAATACACACAGGTACTTACTATTTTTTTTTTCATAAACTGTGCTCCAAGTTACATCATAATGCTTCAGTTGGTGCTTGACACGTTTCCAGAATATTCTCTAGCATAGTATTCTCACATTTTTTTTTTCTAGCTCCCAATTATGGGCACTAGTATGTCATCATTCAGCTATGTCTGGTGAGAACATTGCTTTCTCTCAACTAGAAATGTTATGGGTTGCCTCTTGCCTCTAGACCACAAAAGTGAGATAATATGATAGCTATGTTAAGTAAATTTTGTTTTATAAATCACATTGTATTATTAACATGAGACAAGCTAGTCTCTAAACTAGATGCCTATTTGATATTTTAAGCATACTGTTTTATACATACATAGTAGTGATTTTTATGTCTTTATGATTATGCTTTAGCAGGAAAACAAACAAACAAATGAATATGATCCTGGAAATTAGTAGGCCTGGGCTTACTGCTGGTTTGACTCCTTTATTTTCATGGTCCACATTTCATAACTTTACTTAATCAGAAAATTAAATTAATAATGCTTCAAAAGTACAGGCCATAGTAATTCAAAGAAACAAACGTTATAGGGAGCAATATTGTAACAAATGAACTTTTCTTTGTGAAATATTTAGGATTATCTTTCTTGATTTTACCCATCTTTAATTTTCCTGATATCATCTTCTAGGTTACATAGTTAAAAACTTACCTGACATTAAGCTAATATTACATCTTCTATGGTTATTATTCTCACAGTAAATTGCATTAAAATTTTGGTCATGGGTACTCTGTGGTTCAACTAATTTCAAAAATATGAAAGACATAATGGTAGACTTTATGCTCCTTTGTGTGAAAGATAAATACAATCTTTTGCTTAAGTAAAAATGGATTTAATTTTACTCAACATTGTCATAGGACAGCTGTTATATTTTCAACAGTTTATTATTCAAAATCCAGGAGAATGAATGTGTATCCTGTGAGTAGGGTTAAAAGTTTGGAAGAAGGAGAGGACATTGAAGAATAGCTGTGGGGAAAAGAAATCAAGATATTTGTGGGTAGGAAGCCAAGATGAAGGACGATAAGCTAAGTCACGACGCTCTGAAAATGGTCCAAAGACCATTGCATTCATTAAGACAATACATTATGATTAGAATTGGTTCACATGTTTACAGAACTGTTCTCTAAGACTCTGAAACTCATTGGCTGGATAAAGTTGCATAGATTCTGAATAATTTTGTTGAATTGTTTTAAAATAAATTTATCAAATCTGTTTCAATTGACAAGCACATTTAATGCAGTCATCTATTTTGTTCTGACTTCTTTTTAGAGCGTTTCCTGGTTTCTTTTGGGGGGGGTTCTCACACCACTGATTGCATTTCTCTACCACCCTGGCTCAATTCTCTGCATACTGCTCTGACTTCTGGTTCTCCTTAGATTCGTCTTGTATATCACTCCCTCTTTAGTGGTTGCTGTTCAGTTAGAAAGCCAAGCAATTGAGATGTATGGCGTCATTCATTTATCCCACCAAGGGAAGTGCCATTACCTCCTGCTCCTCATTTACTTCAAGTTAATTTTCTCAGTGGCATAAGATCTTGGACAAAAATAGCTGTAATGAAAGCCTTTTCTGTTTTGGTTTGTAATTTATGACTTTCTCAGCAAGTATAAAACTCTAGTGAGTAAATATCAAGAGTTATTTGGTACACCTTAATTGATTATTTCCATTTGACGTATTTTTAAAAATATACCGTATAAAAGGACATTGTGGTATGTTAATTTTCATTTGTTTTGGAAATATTCTATGAACTCTTTTTTAATATTCACAGTGATATAGCATGAAAAATTTTCTCATTTACCTTAAGATCCCTAAAATCATAGACTGCAATATATGAATGAATGAATATAATCTTTATTAATATTAGAATTATGGTTTGACATTTATCTAGCTTTGCCATTCTTTCTAGCTTGGTTTTATTATTTATTATTTCTTTTATTTTCTGAAGTTACTGATGTTAATAGAAAAGTCTTTCAAACAACAATTCTTCAACTCTGATAGATATTAGTTTAAATGAAATTAGATATTCTTGTTTTAATTTGCATGTGGTATCATATGAAAAAGAGTTTGTTGCAGTTATGTATTTAAATCATCCTTGGTATCTCTGTTTAATTATATAGTGCATTATTGTATTTGTTGTCAACAACACACTAATAACATGGGTATTATTAGAGTGAATCAAGCAGTCAAAACAGATCATAGAGATGATGGAGAAATGTCAAAAAAATTTAAGTTAAATTTAGTAAAGTACTAAAGAAACCTTTGAATAAGCAAGCCCAGGACATTTTTCTGTGACATTAAAACAATAGGTAATCAATATATTTCAGACTATGTACTAATTGAAGGCCTCACACATATTGGGCAATTCCTAAACCATTGAAGTATATACTAGTCAGCATTTTTTCCTTAAATACAGCTCTATCATTAAGCTGATATTATACATTGTCAACATACTTGATACTTTCAGTAAGTTTCATAATTGTGATCCACTAATAAATATCTGCCTATCTGGCAAGAATTCTTTGAGGAAGACCTCTAGTTTTTGAAAGATGAAAAAGATCACAAGCATTAAGAGATTTAATAGTCTTTATTCATAAGCTGATTATGAAATTTTTATTTTTTCATGTTTTTAATGAGAAGTTGCTATATAGAGAAATAAGGAAGTAGTAAACATAATGCAATCAGAACAAGAAAGCATGTGTGTTAATATTATATTTTTACATATAACTTTTTTTAGAAACTTATTCCTTAAATAGCTCCTAACATTAATTTTAGCTTTGCTATGGATAAACTATCAATATTTGTAAATATTTGGAATTAGTTCTTTCATTATGTTTTAAGAATATGTACTCATATGACAGGTTTATTTTGGTTGTTGAATACTCATAAAGAATCACAATCTGTTAACACAAGAAAAATCAATTTTCATTCATGATATTGAAAACATTAAATATCAACAATATTGGTGAACATACATTTTTTAAATGTAAGAAGCTAATTTGAGCTACAAACAAAAGATAATTGAATGTATTGAAGATCAACAGGTATTGCTGAGAATACTTCACCTTGATATTGACTCTTCTCTAGATCAACAGCAGTTCACATGTAGTAAAAACCAGACAAGATTTAACAGGATCTAAATTATTAAGACCAGTGCATAGTTGATGGTGAGTTCATTAATAACCCCATTGATATATTACGGTTCATGGACATTGGTAAGAGCTTCATGGAACATTTTAAAACAGAAAAACATATATAAATAGATTGATTTTAGTGGGAAAAATTAATTAGGTAGTAATAATTACACTAGTTTAATGGAACTTTTAATTGAAAATCTGGTGGCATTTTCTAACCTGATTCACAGCTGTCTCTTAATCATAAATATCTTGAAAGTAAAGTGCTTTTTCCACATGGTATTTGAAAACCATCTAAACAGCTTGGAATGTTTAAACATATTTAGAAATTATAGCAAAACTAAACAACAGGATCTTCTGCTTCAGAATGGTAAATTTTAAAATATGACAGGAAAAATTACATTGACAATATTCATAATAATTCTTAGAAATAATTCAAAAGTGTCACCTTCAAAATATGAATGCTTATGAGTTTAAACCACATGCACTGCATTTCATTACTTACAAAACTCTAAAAGCTACCTAAAATAATGCTATTTCCAAAATTTTCTTATGTCTTCTTAAGGGTCGTGATATTCAGCACGTTTTAGAAAGATTGAAAACTCCAAAATGTAGAAGCAGAAATGACCATGCAAAATTATTCTTTTTGTTCTTCTTGTTCTCCTCCTCCTCCTCCTTCTTTCTCCTTCTCCTTCTCCTCCTCCTTCTCCTTCTTCTCCTTCAACTTCATTTTTATTATTATTATATTGTATATATTTATATATTATATCCTTATTCAACTAGTAGAAATCATATTTACCATTTATTCAGAGCAAGCCAGTTAGCATCCATTGTTTTTGTTAGATTGTAGTTTGAAGGCCTCCCACATATTAGGCAATTCCTAAACCATTGAAGTATGTACTAGTCAGCATTTTTTCCTTAAATACAGCTCTATCATTAAGAAACCATTGGTTTACAGAGTTACTCAAATTCATGAATCTACAGAAACATCTATTAAGTGGGTCAGCTGTTAGTTACTCATAGCATTAGTTTAGGCTCAGGTAATTTCTCATATGGAGTTCAGCAAGCACTACCATGCAGCCCCACCCTTTCCACATGATCTTCAGATCTTGGTTGAATCTGAATCTTCTTTTTAAATCATTAATGTGGCCATGTGACTGAAACCATTCTATTCTTTCCCTCTTTTCATTTTTATGTTTTCTTGTCTTACCTCTTGTCTGTTTTAGGCCTCATGGATACCAAATGCTGTAGAAGTAAAGATAAAATATATATGTTCATTTCAAAGGTCATTTTTCCTATAATTACTGGAGTATCTTTTAATTCCACATATCTTCAATACAGAGATCTCACTGATTAGATAAAAAACAAGAAGTATAGACATATTCGTCAAAGTGTGTAAGAGGATGTAAAATACTGGGATATTAGGAAATGGGTAGTAAACAATAGATACTACTTTTATCTCTCAGAGTATCAGGGGCTAGAAGAGTTTTAACGTGGGCAAGAAGTTTAGTAGTGATGAAAAATAGGAAACCACAACACACATAGACATGTTTTGTTGGTGGAGGATGGATTGAGAAGAATGCGTGTATAGACGTAGAAGAAGAAAAATGATCCTTACCTTTCCTAATATTTAAATATGTATGAAATATTGATATGAAAGATTGTTAAATAGGAACATGATAATAGATGTGGTGTGACAAAAGGTCTCTACCTTCTATATGTGTGGCTTTACTACAAACATGGATGCAACCTGAAATTGAAAGATGAATAAACCCTTTCATATCTAAATTGCTTTTTCTCACAGTATTTTATCACAGCAAAAGAAAATGAAACTAGAACAGACACCTTTAGTCACCCTAATCAATTCCCTATCAGACAACATTGTAATGAGTCACACTTGACTAGGGTCACATTGCTGATGTGAAGTTATATATCTGTTAGTATATACAGTAATATATATGTATATCAGGCAGTATGATAGTTTACTGTGTATCTTTATTCTTAATTTCTAAACTTGTCAGTGAACAGTGCATTTTGAGAATTTTTTAGCTCTGATTTCAATTGAATTATACTGTCAGAAACATACTTCATTATATAGGAATAAAATTTCTATGAAAATGCCCCCCTGCTCCTCCCTTTCCAGACCTGTTTCCTGACCTGTTCTCTTGAACAGCATAGGCCCACATCCTGTTTAGGCCTGTGGCATGTGCAGGAGAGTTGCAACATTGTACTTTCTAAACAGGCTCCTGATTTGGGCTAGTGTCCACCTTGAAGCGATTACCAGCCGTCTGGTGATCAACAACAGTATCGGATGACACCTGCTGTATGCCATTTGCCAGGAACTATGGAAACTGCTTTAATGTATTACCTCATGCAGCCTGTGTGGTCCACGCAGCTGCTGGTGAAGAACTCTTTTCAGAGTGGGACAAAGAGCTGGCAGCAGAGCCACACAATGGCAGCTGCTGGGTTAGTGGGAGAATTGTCTCACAATTGGTTCCTGATTGGTTCTGAGGGCAGTTCTTCAGCACTCGCTCACTTCAGTTAGCAGGCATCATGTACTTTCATTGTGAAGGACAGAGAGCTGGGCGCAGCATGCCAGCTGAGAGCACCGGCTCGCCCTTCCTGTGCGCACTCTTCTGTTGTCAGAGAGGTGCATATTTCTCAGTCTTGTTTCAAATTCTGCTGACTGTGCACAGGAGCACCCAAGGCCAATATCCCCCTCTTTACCCATCACACTTAATATCCATCTCTTCTAATTAAACAATCAACACTTGCAATTACTTTTCAACTGCAACTATCTAGTTTTTTTTTCCACCTAGTACAACTGTCTAGTTTTTAAAGTGATTACCTTTCTCCCACAAAGAAGTGTTTTTTTTTTGTTTTTTTTTTTTTAATTTCTAAGTAAAAAAACATGGAAAAAAGGCAAATAGAATTACTTTAAAGTTTGATTATTTGTTTCAGTTAAGAGGTCAAGTCAATGAATGAGTCAGAATCCATAGACTTATCTTCCTTATACTCGAGGAAGCAGCTCTTTGTGCTATGCATTTTACCTCAGATGGGATTTCAGAAATGAGCAAAATCTGAAACGTAGGAGTTCCAGAATGGGTCTGCCACCTGCCAGCTAGCTTCAGATCTCAGAGGGGACCTGCCTGTACTTATTTAATGGAAAGATAAATGTGTTCACAGAACTGTTACTATAAATTCATTTGGAATCGGGACAGAGGCTGCACTCCCGTTCCCCTCAGGCTGGAGCTGCTGGCAGATTTGGTTCATGGTACCTTTGGGAGGCAATGCATTCTAGAGAGATGGCAGAGTGTGACTGTTATTCAGAGTGCACCAAGGCACATTTCTTTTACTGTTAAAGCAAACTTGGGCAGAACTTATATATTTATTCTTAATAATACTATTATACACTTACTATTTGCAAGGCAACATATGGAATCACATGTGTGGCACCACAAAGTTGGTGCTGTAATTGTCCAGAACAGAAGTGCCTGTTATCTAGAAAGTAGGCTAAGAAGAAGAGAGTAATGTAAATAAATCATGTAGAACATTGGGTGAGTTTTAGTGTTTCAGCCCAGACCAAGAGTATTAATGTGAACACACATACATACATACATACACACACACACACACACACACACACACACACACACTGTCAAGACTTACCGAATTATAACTTAAAAATTATTTTAAAAAATACACCTCTTTAAAAAATATCGTAGCCGGGTGGTGGTGGTGGTGGCGGCGGCGGCAGCGCACGCCTTTAATCCCAGCACTCGGGAGGCAGAGTCAGGCGGATCTCTGTGAGTTCAAGGCCAGCCTGGGCTACCAAGTGAGTTCCAGGAAAGGTGCAAAGCTACACAGAGAAACCCTGTCTCGAAAAACCAAAAAAAAAAA
>CABHPQ010149993.1:0-17289 GCA_902168405.1 Peromyscus aztecus
ATATCAAAGCTGGACCTGGCTGCCAGGTTCTCCCAGAACCCCTCAGTCCCTACCTGATACAGGGTATGGTTCGCATACCCTGCCCTCTACCCTGAACTCTCCATCCCAAGGGCTGGGCTGCCCTTCCCCCAGAGGCTCTTCCCTGTAATCCAGACATTTTGGTTACTTGCATCTCCCTTCGGTTTTGGACCTTTGGCCTCCTGGCTGCTGTATCTGGTTCCCCTTTCCCCTCTCTCACCCTCTTTCTCCTTTCTCTCACCACCACCACCACTGCCCCCCCCCCCCCACCCACACACGGCCCAGCTCAGTCTGGTCATGTCCACTCTGGGCTCTTCCAGACATCTCTGCCTCTGACTATGTTCTCCCACACATCTGTAATAAACTTTCTCCTCCACCATACCTAGGAGCAGTCTCGTCCTTTCCTTTCCTTTTTCTTTTTTTCATTCAGGTTAAACATCTCCTCTGTGTCAGCTGAAGTATCAGGGCCCACGGTAGGCGTCTCTGTATTCTCATTATCCACCCTGCAAAGCATCTACATCTACTGATGAACAAAGCATGTCCCCTCGCACACGGCTTCTGAGCAGCTGTAAGTGGTAGCGTTCGTCATCCCAGATCCACTAGCAAAGGATCATGGGTAGCTCTCCACAGCATTTCTGCAGGCCCTCAAGGTAAGGAGGGCAGAGACTCAGAGAAGTCAAGAAAATGACCCCCAAGTCACACAGCCAGTCGGGGACAGAGGAAGAGACAGAGCCCAGGGCCCTGGGTCCCACACCAGAGGCCATGGCTGATAGCAACAGATCAGCCTGCTAAAAAATGCAGGCAGCGGGCTCGCCGGACTTCTGCGCCCTCACTGAGCTCGCCGCCCCGCCGGGTTGGTGAGGGGAGAAAAGGCCTGAGCTCTATATAAGAAGGAAAGGAAAGGAAAGGCTAAGCAAGGGACAGGCATTCCCTCTCTCCCAGCCTCGGCTGGTGTCTGCAGCCCTGCTTCTGGGCCTCCTGGAGCTGAAAATGAATGGCTCTCTTAGCGCCTCAACCCCATGAGACCTGAGCCAGTCATCCTCATCTCGGTTTCTACATCCGCCAAATGCCTCAGGCTAGCGAGCCCACTAGGAGAGCTAAACTCAAAATCACAGGGAGGAGCTGAGCGTGGGGTGCACGCCTGTGATCCCAGCACTGTACAGGCTGGTCAGCAGGATGGCATGTTAGAGACCAGCCTGGGATACCCAGAGACACTGAGGTGGTCTGAATGAGCATGGCCCCGTAAACTCAGATATTTGAATGTCTGCCTTATGTCAGCATCCCACCCCACCTCCCCACCCCCGCCACACACACACACACACACACACACACACACACACACACACACTGTTGGGGGAACTTTTGGGAAGAACTAGGAGGTGTAGCCTTGTTGGGAGGAGGTGTGTCACTGGGGGGTGGGCTCTGAGGTTTCAAAAGCTCCCTTCACACCCACCCACCCCCACACACACACCATCCTCTTCTCTGCCACCTACTTGCACATACGGATGTAAGCTCTCAGCTACTTCTCCAGGGCCGTGCCTCCCTGCTGCTGTCATGCTCCCCATCGGGATGGTCAGGGACTCACCCCCCCGAAACTGCTAGCAGACCCCTCAGATAAATGTTTTCTCTTATTAGACGCCTTGGTCATGGTGTTTTAGTCACGGTAACAGAAAAGTCACTAAGACAGACACTGTCTCAAAACTAACAACAAGATCATGGGAAATAAGCACCGGCCGGCTTAGAGTCCTGGCAGGCATGTAGGGGTGCTGAACACCCGCGGAAGGCCATTTCCTCAGCAAAGAAAGTCGAGCAGAGAGAGCGTCTGCAGGCACTGATGGGTAGTGACGAGGGGGGATGTTCTTCTGCAAGAGTTCGGTTCCCAGCACCCACTTCAGAAGGCTCAGGAATGCCTATGACTCCAGCCCCAGAGAATCTGATGCCCTCTTCTGACCTCCACAAGCAGCCACACTTGCACAAACCTACATGTGTATATATGTACACATAATTTACAATAACGTTTTATTATTAGTTAAACAGAAACACCAAACGTCTGAGCCCTCCCACCCCTAGTACAGTCCCAACGCTTTTTTTTTTCTTTTGAGAAAATTTTCAAAGAAATCAAAATAGGTCCTCAAAAAAATACAGGTATACAAGCTTCAAGCTCACTTAGAGATCCTATCGCAACCAATATGGTAGAGAACAATATGAGGAAGACACACAGCATTGACCTCTGGCCCCTGTCCACCTGCACATAGACACACAGGAGCCCATGTACACACACGCTCACACACACACACACACACACACACACACACACACAGAACTGGGGGAGCAGAGGGCAGACCATGCTAGCATGACACCTGGCACATGGTGAGAGCGTGAGGGACAGGGATCATTAGCTCTGTGGATCCACTTTCCTCGTCTTTCCAATGGTCCTTGGCCAAACTGTCAAGACTTTCCAGCCATGAAAGGCTTCCCTACAGGAAGAGCCGCCTGCCAAGGCCTCCAAGACACACACACCTCCCCTCAACACTGCTCTCCATGGCGACACTATTATTTAACTGTGGGAGTAGTAAAGAAAAAGACACACAGAGCAGGAATCCCCTCTCAACTCCTGCTACCCATAGGGCCTAGGGAGCAAGTCTGGCTTGTTGTGAGGCAAATGCAAGAGTTTGTTCAGTGGGTCCCCAATTCCAGTTAATGCCAACCACAAGCAGGAAGAATGCAGACTGTTCTAGAACACAGCAGAACATCGTCTGCCTCCCTCCACCCCAAAGATAAAAATAACCTCATCTGCAATCTGATGCCAGCCAACAGCTAGTCACCAGAACTGCCCAGGCCCACCAAAGACTTGGCAGGGGACCAGATCAAGTACAGGGATGTAGTCTGAATGCAATCCCACACACACATTGTCTGACCCACGGAAAACACTGGAGAGCTTTCACTGACAACATGTACTGGAGCCCTGAGAGGTTCCACATCCTGCCCAAGGAGCCAAGACTAGTGGCCATGCCTCCTACTGGTCTACCTGAAGCCTTGTCCTAACATCTTGATGCTGAGAAGCACTGGGTTAGTTTGAATGTATTTGGTCCCCTTAAACTCATAGGAGGCGTGGAGGAAGTGTGGGTTTGTTGGAGGAGGCTGGATAACATACACCTTTTAAATCCAGACCTGGAGGCGGAGGGCACACCTTTAATCCGTGTGTCACTGTGGGGGCGGGCTTTGAGGTCTTTTTCTCAAGCTTCTCTCAGTATGACAGTCAGTCGCCTGCAAGACGTAAAGACACATCGCTGTTTCTCCAGCATCCTGCCTGCCTGCACGCCGCCATGCTCCCTGCCATGATGATAACGAACTGAACCTCTGAAACTGTAAGGGAGCCCCCTCAATTGAACGTTTTCCTTATAAGAGTTGCTGTGGTCACGGTGTCTCCTCACAGTAAGAAAAACCTAACTAAGACAACAGCTTAGACATTAATTCCACCTATCGGGAAATATCAGTGGGGAAGGAGAGGCACGAGAGGTCTCCGTACTAGGTCTTAAATGAACGAGCAAAGGCAGCAGCTTGTCTGTAAAATGAGACTCTACAGACTTAGCAAGGCTGACCTGGGGTGCAAAGGAGGAGACGTAGCCAAAGGACTTGGCCCATCACAGTGGCCCTAACCTCTATCCACGCAAGGGCCTGTCACCAAGCGGGATCAGCCTGCCCAGTAAGTAGGTCTGAGCAGGCTGCTGTCCCAGAGTCAGGGCTCAGATGAGAGCCAGACCAGGCAAGAAGTAGCGTGGGTAATGGCGTCACATCCAGGGGTTGGGGGGGGTGTAACCGGGATTCAGCTTTCCCCGGACAGCGTCCCCACCCCAACTCCTCTGTATTGTTTCAGCACTGTGTCTACAGTGTACTAGAACTTACAGCCTTCGGCATGTGAGCAAGGATGTCACCCTCTGAACTCAGATTCCTCAGTCCATCAAACTGAAAGGGGTAGGTGAGACGGTGAGGTACAGGTGAGATGGAGAACAATTACCTTCCTTTAAGGACATTTTTTTTTTTTTTTTGCGGGGATGAGAGTCTCATTCTGTAGCCCAGGCTGGCTTCAAATTTACTATGTAGCCCAGGCTGGTCCTAAACTAGTAAGTGCTTCCTACGTGCTGCTGTTACAGACTTCCATCCACCAGGCCCCGCTGTATTTACTTTAATCTTCACACAGCCCTAATAGCTGGGTGTCCCATTCCCATTTTACAGATGGGAAAACAGAGGCTCAAGAAGAATAAGCAACTTGGACATAAACACAGAAGATCACAGAGCTGATAAGGATAGAATTAGGACTTGGGTCCATACTTGTGCAGCTTCAAGTCCAAGGCTGCTTGACCGCTTTGCTGTACTAACTCCAGTCTAAGCAGACAGGACAGTCATTTCTGTGTCTGGACACTGATACTCTGATACTAGCAGAGACAGGCCAGGCCAGCACCCACACCTACATCTGGGTTTCCTGAGACTCCTCCTCATGACCCCTCATGTCCTTCTGCAGAGACAGTGTTGGTGTCAGGACCCGGATCAAAACACTTGCTGAAACACTGCCCACCGGCCCACCACCAGGGAGGAAAATGCTGGAAACGACTGTGTCCATTTGCAGCTCTGGGGAATGGGAGGACACCTCCCTCAGCTAGACAGACCCACCACACCCCCTCCTGTGGCTGTCTGGCTGAGCTAGCTTGCCCCAGAAACAGAGGGCCCACTCCCTTCTGTAACCCGGTCTACGGTCTACGATCCGGTCCCTCCATCTCCCACCCTCTTCCTCCACACCTCCCGGTGGGCCTCCTGCCTCAGGCCACTGCCCACCCCGCCATCACCAGAAGGCCTAGAAAGAGACCAGACTGTTTTGACAAGCAGTCTGACCTAAATGTAAACTGATCTCACTGTGTGCCTCAAGGGGCCACTCTGACCACACCTGGCCCGAAACCTCACTGACATCCAGCAGCCCCTCCGTGTGGGGAGCTCCGGCACTGGGGTGGCCATTCAGGGGATTGTGAAGGAAAGACCTGGCTTCTCCCCCATCAGAACCCTTCACACCCTCCCCACCACAGCGCCAGGAATACAGATTGTCCCTGCCTCTGGGTTACCATGGCAACGGGAAGCCAGGCAATGGGCCCGGGCCCTGCCATCGTGCAAGCCACCTCATTTACCCTGGAGCTGGGCACAGCAGCCACAGACATCACAATTGCTTCTGGAGAGGGAAAGAGAACAGAGGAAAGAGGCAGAAAAAGAAACAACAGTTACCGAGAGAGGGGGCGAACAGGCAGAGAGAGAAAAGTAAAGAGACTGGGAGGAGGAAGAGAGAAGAGAGATGTCAGAGGGGAGAGAAACAGGCTGGGGGGGGCAACAGAACAGCTAGAAGAGCGCATGCACGGGGAGGGGGGCAGGGAGGGAGAGAGGGAGGGAGGGAGAGAGAGGGAGAAGGAGGGAGGGAGGGAGAGAGAGGGAGGGAGAAAGAAAGAGAGGGAGACAGGAAAGAGGCCTCTCCTGATCCCCACACCACACATTCCTGGGCCTGAGCTGCCCACAGCTTTTCAGATTCTGGGCAGCAGCTAAGACTTCCTGCCCCAGGAAGCTGGCAGCCTGACTGGGGCCCTCCAACTGCTCTCTCAGCCCTACAGCCTCTACCCTGCTAAGGGATGGTGCCCAGGCCTTCCCCCAGCAAGTGGGGCCCCTTCACTACCCCTCAGGCCTCCTCAAACTCTCCCGCCCCTTTGTGCTCTCCACCCCCACCCCGTTGTCCGGCCTCCTCTAGCTCAACTCAACTTAGTTCTCCTCTGTGTTCAAGAAGCCATTCCCAAGAAGCATTGCGGAGTGGTGGATGCAGGGGTCGGCTGCATGCATCCTGTCACTCAGCACAGGGGGCGGGGCAGGCCTCAGAAGAGGCCTCTCTGCAGGGAGGAGATGCCAAGCAGGGCCGGCACCCCCCCCCACCCCCCCACCCCCCCCAGAAGCTGGAGCAGGGATGGCACAGGGCCTCACCCCTACAGCCCGGGTGCTTCTCCCAGCCCCTAGCTCAGGGGAGTGGGTGGGCTACAAAACAATCTTGACCTGGCCTGGCCCCACAGATTCCCCACACTGTGTGAGAGGAACCTGAGCCACAAGAAAAGCTTGCTGAAGGAAAGCAGAAAGGTAGAAAGAGAAGAAAGACGATACAGGTTTGGGGGTGACTGGCAGGAGGGCTGCGGCAAAGCCCAGCCGACCCTTGGTACTCTGGATGTGGCCCTGCTGGAGAACCCTGAGCCATAACTTAAGCCACTCTGAACCTCACTGTTCACATCTATAAAATGGAAATATTAGTATCACAGGAAGGAGTCGAAGTGCCTAGACCAGAACGACGGAAGTGTCCCAAACTGCAGCGCTCTGTGTCGTTAAAAAGCCTAGGCCCACAGGTCACAGGGGCAAGACATCTGCTGAGAAAGGCCAGGTGGCCTGTGCCCAGAATGCTTCGAAGGCAGCTGGGACCTGGGACCATAGCATTGACTTTTCCTCCAGGCACTACCAATTGAACACAAAGCCTGTCTACAGCAGGGCCTCATCTCAACTGAGAACCATGGCTGGACAGGACAGAGTCTGTGGTCCTCACAGGCATCCCACACTTGATGACTGCCAGAAAGTCAGGCCACCCAGCTCTAGGAAGGCTCCAGACCCTCAGGCAGGAAACAGACTCCTGAAATCAAAGTCTGTGGTTACTAGGAAGCAGCTGGGGGTCGGTGGGAACAAGGTGGGCCAGGCACTGGGAGAAGCCTCCTGGGCCACAAACAAACTATCCTCAATAGTTTGCACTTGTACAGGGCCAAAACCTCAGCAGCGCCCAGCATGGAGATGGAGCCTAGAGGCGTTTCCCATGGAGCCCCCTGCCCCTTCTCCACGCAGCACTGTATCAAATGGCCGGAACGAAGATGGCCCTGGTCATCGGCAGCTGCCCGAAAGGCTGGACAGACAAAAGAGGCAAGCAGGGAACCTGGGAAAGGCTCGCTTCATCGGCCTGCATATCAGCGCTTCTGGCACCGTCCCCTTGTTCTACGTGGGTTATGTGCAGGCCTGGCTCTAGCTTAATAGCTGTTTATGTGAAAACAGCCTCATGATTTCGTCTGTCCACAAACTCAACTGTGGTTAACTCCTGCTGCTAACCAAAGCATGGCCCTGTGGTGGCTGAGGCTTCCCGCCCCAGCAGGGTGGGAGAGGAGAGGAGAGGAAGGAGTGACTCAATGTGGAGGAGGCAGCCCCAGGCTGGGCTTTTGTTTGAGGCCCAGCCCTGTGAGCAGGAAACCAGGAGTGAGGCTAGCCCCCAGATAGGGCAGGCTGGAGGGAGAACGGAGATGGCACCCGGCTATGCGTGGTCTAGGCTCAGGCCTCTAGCTGAGCATCTGAGGGCTGGTTAAAAACCAGGCCTGGAAGATTCCAGGTCAAGAGCACTCCAGGTGGACAGTTCGAAAGAAACCAACTCTACGGATCAGTGTTGTTTATCTCTGCTAACACTCCCATTCGTGGTGAGTGGTGGTGGTGCACGACTTTAATCCCAGCACTCAGTAGACACAGACAGGTTGGTAATACAAGTTATGAAAGAAAGTGATTTAGGTACAAAGCTTTGGACTCACCAAGATAGGATAGGATAGATAATAGAGTACTTTCTTCAAAGTTGCCAAATACAAATAGACTGGACATTGTGAATGTAATTCTTACCTGATAATTGTTCTTATTGTGTATAGTTTATTGATATTAGAGAAAGAGCCTTATATTGAACTAAAAGGGGGAGGTGTTGGGATAATGTGTGAAGATGTGTCTTTGTCCTTCCTCACCTGCCTAAGGCACCTTCTGATTGGTTTAATAAAGAGCTGAATGGCCAATAGCTAGGCAGGTGTGAGTCGAGGCCAGCCTCGTCTACAAGAGTGAGTTCCAGGACAGACAGGGGTTACACAGAGAAATTATGTTGGGGAGGAGGGAAGGACTCCAGTTCATTTCTACAGAGCACTGAAGAGACTAGTCTGTTCTCTCATGACAAGCAAAAAGGGGACAAGACCATATAAAAAGGAAAGAGCCGGGCTGTGGTGGTGTGCTGTGGAATGTTCTGTATGGCAAATGTGTTGCTAATAAAACACTGATTGGCAGTGGTTAGGCAGGAAGTATAGGCGGGGCTAACAGAGAGAATTAAAAGAACAGGAAGGCAGAGGGAGTCACTGACTGCCAGCCACCGCCAGGACAAGCAGCATGTAAAGATGCCGGTAAGCCACGAGCCATGTGGCAAGGTATAGATTTATGGAAATGGATTAATTTAAGCTATAAGGACAGTTAGCAAGAAGCCTGCCACGGCCATACAGTTTGTAAGCAATGTAAGTCTCTGTGTTTACTTGGTTGGGTCTGAGCGGCGTGTGGGACTGGCAGGTGAAAGAGATTTATCCTGACCGTGGGCCAGGCAGGAAAACTCTAGCCACAGTGGTGCATGCCTTTAATGCCAGCACTTGGGAGACAGAGCCAGGCAGATCTCTGTGAGTTCAAGGCCAGCCTGGTATACAGAGCGAGTTCCAGGACAGGCACCAAAACTACACGAAGAAACTCTGTCTCAAAAAAACAAAAAAAAAAAACAAAAAAAAAAAGAAAGAGGAGGAGGAGGAGGAGGAGAAGAAGAAGAAGAAGAAAACACAGAGCCAGGGTGTGGCTCAGTGGGTAGAGTGCTTGCTTAGTATTCGGGAAGCCCTGGGTTTGATCCCCAGCACTGCATAAAAGTCATGATATTATCCCAGGACTTGGAAGATGGGGGCAGGAGGACCAGAGGTTCAAGGACAGTCCCAGCTACAAAGCTAAAGGCCAGCCTAGGCTACATGAAACCCTGTCTCAAAAAGAAAGGAGAAAGAAAGAAAAGAAAAGACAGGGGAATGTGATGAAGGGAGAAAGTAGTTTTCCAGTTTGAGGCAGTAACGGGGGAGGGCTCCTGCTGAGATCTGGCTAAACGCATGAATGAATGAGAAGGAACAATTATGAAAGACATGGAGGGGATTTCTAAAGAAGGGAGGATGCAAAGCCCCAAGAGGATAGTTGTGACGTCAGGGGCGGTGGGTGAGAAGCCAGGAGGGCAGCCTGGTCCACGTGGCCCGAGGCTGGGCAGATCCCCAGAGTGCAGATTTGACTCAAAGAGCTGGAGTCTGCGCGTGGAAGGAGATGAGACCTGCCTTTCAGATCTCTCCGGGCAGGGCGGGCGTGTGTGTGTGTGTGTGTGTGTGTGTGTGTGTGTGTGTGTGTGTGTACATGCGCATGTGAGAGAGAGAGACCCTCAGAATGAGGAGGGGTCTCACTGCTGCCTGCAGGAAGGAACGGTACCTGGGTAGGGCCTGTCCAAAGTGTTGACCCAGGGTGTATTTCAGAGGCCCAGCTAGCAGCAGTACTGCTGATAGAGAGTCCATGCTTGGAGTCAGAGATAAGGAGGGGCGGGGCTTGAAGTGAGGGAGAAGTGTTAGGTACTGAGCTGGGGAAGCCCAGACAAGAAATGAGCAAGGAAAAGGATCAAGAATTTTCCATAGGGGCTGGAGAGATGGCTCAGCGGTTAAGAGTTAACACTGCTCTTACAGAGGACCTGGATTCGGTTCCCAGCACCCACAGGGCAGCTCACAACTGTCTGTAACTCCAGGATCCAACACCCTCACACAGACATACATGCAGGTAAAACACCAGTGCACACAAAATAAAAAAATAAAAAATAAATTTCCAGATATTGCTAAACACTCACTGAAGGCATCAAAGTTCTGGTTTGCACCCCACGGTTGAAAAGGGGAGACACACCTGCAAAAACAAGCAAGCAAAAAAAAATAATAATAATAATAACCACCAGCACATACGGGCATCTGAGAGTCCCGGGACCCTACACCTGCAGTAGGTTAAAGGGTATGAGGACTTAAGAGGAGGTGGAGTCTAATTGTCTCCCCTGGGTCTAAGTCACCTTCGGTGACATTTCAAACAATGCCTCCAAGGCCAGGCCATGGGAAGCCTAGGCCTCCTGCTACTGTTACTATGGGGGACCTCGCTGCCAGGCAAGAAATCTGACTCCTGAGACGGTCACAACCAAGAATCCACATGTGGGTGCTCCAAATGACATTCCAGCTAAGCCCAACCCTGCAGCCATGCCCACCACGATGCTAGTGACCCTATACTAGACCCCCAGTGAGCTCACCCACCAGCTAGACACTACCCGGTAACCTCCACCTGGGCCCCACGGGGCAGAGGAATCGCTCTGTGGAGCTCTGCCCAGCCTTGTCCAAGCTTCCAACTCACAAATCACAATGCAGCCCACACTGGTGGGTTTACTAAGCCACGGTGTGTCAGTGTGGCTAGTACTGCAGCCGTGGTAACTACAGCAGACTCGGTCCCCAGGGGAGGATGTAGACAGGAACACACACATGAAAAGACCCAGGGAGCCATCAGCCTGGTGCAGGGGGAGCCCCAGACAGGCTCCCGGACATACTGAGCAGAGTGAGGGCAGATGGAAAAGGAGAGGACAGAGATGCAGGTAAGGTGTCCAGGCAGAGTGACTTAGAAACAGGTTGAGAGGCAGTCAAGTGGAAACTGGTACCGCTCGAGTAGTTGGCAGGCGACCTGGGACCTGACCGGCTTTGCTTACATGGAGGCTGGGGAATACTGGAGCTTGTTCATCTGCTAAGGGGTACAGCAGATAGAGAGGTTCCCCCAGAGCCAGAGAGCTGCCCACAGGATAGGCACCTGGTATCTAAGAAGTACTCAGGCACAAGCTCAAAGATCCTTTTTAGAAATCTACTGTTTGGTGTGAGCCTACTGTGTGCCGGGCTGAGCCCTCGAGTAACTCTTCACCTTCAACTCTACTCGGTAACAGTGACCCAAACTGAACAGATGAGGGAAAGGAAGCGTGGACGGCAGAGAGAACCCCTCCGCACCATGACTGGCCAATAAAGGGCAAAGGAAAGCCAGCAGAGGGGTGGCAGGACCCCTGGGGAGCAGGTCACTAGTGCGTGGCACTGCAGACTCCCCACGGGTTGCCTCTTGGATCCCAGCCAGAGCTGGTATGACCAGGGGGGCCCTCCTGGGTTTGGGGATCTTTCCAGATAAAGACGGCTCGCTACCATGTTACTCTACCGCCACTCCCCATCCAAGGACCAATGCAGCAGGCTCAAAATCCACTCTCGAGTGAGACACGCCTCAACAGTGCTGCCTGGAAGCTTGACTTTTATCTTCAAAGCAAGAGGAGGGCTGAACCAGGCTGACTCAGAGGGCCTCAGAGCCCTAGGGAGAGGCTGACGGGGGTTGGGGAGCACCCTGGGCTTTCCCCCCACATCTGGCTCCCTTTAAAGATGGTCCCTCCTCCCCTTGCCCCACAGTCATTAAACCTTTGGCTCGCCACTTGAGCTCCCTTTTGAAAAAAATTTTATGACATTTCATTTAGTTCTTTGTGTGTAGCGGTGGGGGAGGGGTGTGCAGCATGCATGTGTGAAGGTCAGAGAGCAACTTGTAAGAGTCGGTTCTTAACTCTCCCGTTCTACCGTGTGGATCTCAGGGATTGAACTCAGGTCACAGAGCTTGGCAGCAAGTGCCCTCACCCATGGAGCCATCTCACCAGACCCGCCACTTGCTCTCTTAAAATGAGTCTGCTCCATGGAGATGCCAGCTAAACGTGAACCTGTTCAGTTACAGGGACCAGCGGGACTCCACCTTCCCGGTTACAGTAAGGACACTGAGGCTGGGAGAGAGCTAGCAGGAAGCCAGCCAGAGGGCTGGGGAGGTGGCTCCGCGGATAAGAGCACTTGCTGTTCAGTCATGAGGACATGAGTTTAAATCCCTACTACCTACGTAAAAACATCAGCCATGGCCATGGCCATGTGGGCCTGTAAGCCCTGGGATGGTGTGTGTGTGTATGTGTGGTGTGTATGTGTGTGTGTGTGTGTGTATTACAGGAAGTTTGTTATGGCTTTCTGGCTGCCAGCCTAACTCAAGGTTCAATGAGAGACCTGTCTAAAGGGAATAAGAAGAGGGATAGAGCAGGACCCTTGATGTCCTCCTCTGGCCTCCACCAGTGAGTCTTGAACACATGTGTGCACAGTACACATGCACACAAAGAAAAGAACCAGTCAGAATCGCTCGTCTACACACACACTCACACACTCACACACTCACTGGACTGTAATCTGTGGAAGAACAAGATGCTGATCTGGTCTCTTCAGGCCTCCTAAGGGATCTGAAGGAGATGACCCACCTGGTTTCCTGAAGCTTCGGGAAACCAGGGTTGCCTTATGGAGACCCATAGGCAACTCCACTTTCAGCTCTCTGACCCAGGCCTGGCCGCACCCCAGGGAGGATCACAGCCTGTTCTCAAGTCACAGATAGGACAAGGAGTGGAGAGACGTGAGAATCAGGCCCACAATGAGCAGGTGGAACAAAGGGGGCCTGGTTTGGGGCTGGTTCCCTAGGCCTCTGAAGGGCCAAGGTAAGGTTCACATAACACTTTCTAAACCGTGAAGTGATTGTACACATGGAGAGAGGTAAGAAACATCCTGAGAAGCCCAGCAAAGACACACACCAATGACCCAGCTCTTGGGAAGTAGAGACAGGATGATCAGGAGTTCAAGGACAGCCTCAACCACACATTTCAAGGCCAAGGTGTCTGAAATACCCCAACAGGGAGGGAGGAAGGCGAGAGAGAGAGACGCCCCGAGAGCAAGCCAGCATACCAGCACATAGCGCTTCCTACAATGCCGCAGCCCTTACAGGCTTCCTACTAGGGTTCTGCACACATGTCACTGACTCACACAAATCCCGCCAGGGACAGGTTTCCCTCCAGCACTGGAAAGTAAGTTGAAGCTGGGTTGTCCACAGGACTTGCCTAAGGCATGAATATGGATCCAAGATCCTGCTTTTCTCAGTCCCAGAGCTGGCTTTGCCCACTGAGCTGCCTCAAGTAACATTACTATCACCTACTGAGGGTGGTTATGGCTACTGAGGAAGCTCTTGAAAAGATATATATGTATATCATATGGCCAAGGGGGACAGAAAGTCTTTCCTTGTGGGACAGCCTCTTTCCTGGCTCCCCATACAGGTGCCTCTGCTGAACCCTGCTTGCCCCCATAGAGAAGTTTATAGGCTGAGCTAACTGTCACCTACTCCAGGAAGCCTGCCTGGACCCCTCTTGAGAGACAAGGGACACTTTAATCTTCCTCTGCCCCAGTCTAGCTATACTGTGCTGTCTTTATCAGTTTGTGGCCACCTCGGTTGTCCTACCAGCCTAGGCACACTGGAGGACAGGTCTGGTCTGGCTCATTCCTGTGTCCCTAAAGTACTCTGGTCCTTGTCCTCATTGCCATGGTTCTAATGTCATGTCCTACCTGCAAGAAGGCTACCCCTGGAAGGGCAGGGACACACACAGGCCTGTGTCCAAGGGACTGGCGGAGGACCCAGCTGGCTGCACCATCTGTCCTGGAGCCACAGGACAGAGCAGGCCTAAGGCATAGATGCCAGGCTGTCAGCTCAGCCAGGTCAGCCTAGGACAAGGTGAGACGCCACAGCACCCAGGGCCTTGCCCAGCTGGAGCCTGGGGTCAGTCAAGACTTTCATTTTTCATGCATTTGTTTTTATTTTATGTGCATAGTACTTTGCCTGCATGTATATCTGGGCACCTCAGCTGTGCCTGGTTACCATGGAGCCAGAAGAGGGCGTTGGATCCCCTGGAACTGGAGTTACAGATGGTTTTTATCCACCATGTGGGTGCTGGGAATAGAACCTGGGCCTCTGGAAGAGCAACAAGTGCTTTTAACCGCTGAGCCATCTCTCTAGCCCCTGGACAAGATGGTTTCATCCTCTAACTAGTTCAAAGTAATGTAAAGTCAGGGCCTTGACCTTCTCATCTGTAAAGCCAGTCAAAAACCAGCAGTCATGTAAAGCGGTTAGGGATTTAAATACGCCTGACATTTAGCAGGGCCTCAGCAGAAACCATCATTTGACCATCTCACCTCACCAACCAGCCAGCCCCGTCACTGAACCACGGCAGAAACCCACAGACAGATGAGAAACGGGAGTGATTATTTAACAGGGCCAGTGACATGCAAGTTTCTGCAAGTTCTGACAGAGGATCTCACGATGCCTACAGACGTGGATGGGGCTCCTGGACGAGGAGTGTGGCCTACGCAAGGTGAGCTGGCGTCTCTGGACCCTTCCACTCTCCAGCAAAGTAGTGGGCAGCTCTCCCAAGGCTCCAGGAGGACAACGTAGCTGCACTACCACACTAGGCAGAGGTAAGGAGTGGTGGTTCAGGAGCCCCAGACCCTGACATGTGTATTGTGGGGTCAGCTCAGACAGCCTGCGTCCCCCAGCCTACCCTGTCAGTGGACAAGGATGAGCAGAGGAGGCTTCACAAGGGATGACAGCAAGACCACTCACTGGAGTTCCAGGTGCCTCCACAGTCAAACTGAAGATGAAGAAGGGGCCCCAGACTCGCAACTTCCCAAGCCCAAGCACCTCCTTTAGTGCCTCATGGGTTCCTGGTTGGTCCTAACCCTACTCCCTGTTGTGAGGAGCAGGAGGGATAGGAAGATAGCTGGGACCATTTGGAGCTGACCAGTCAAAGAAAATCAGATACTAAGCCAAAAAACACCAGGGATGGTGACGCACAACTTTAATCCCTGCACTGGGGAGGCAGCGGCAGGCAGAGCTCTGTGAGCTCAAGGCCAGCCAGGACTACATAGTGAGACCCTGTTTCAAAGATAAATTAATTCAAAACTAAACTAAACCAAGGACCAGAGAACCCCCAGAAAGCTCACAGACAACACCCACAATGCTCCAGACTCCAGCCCGGACTCCAAGGCCAACTGCAGTCCCTCTGACCCAGCCAGCCTCTGACCCAGCCATCCGGCAGCTGCTCCTCCCAGGCTCAGGTCACTCTGAACCACTAAAGCTCCACTCAGCAGCTCAGATGCCTGGCACTCCCCTGCCTTAAAGCCCAGGCCTCCTTGAGACCCATCTCCTCAGCTTCCAGGACCTCCTGCTCAAGTGTCATCTACTCAGGACCCCACCCCCATCCTCACAGTCCTTGCTCTCTAGTTAGCCTGAGTTTAAAGCTGTTCACTTGACGATTGTGTGACCTCAGGAAGGTGACTTCACCTCTCTGTCTCCATTTCATCTTTAATTTAGGGTGCAAGAGCACTCAGAGTTATAAGGACTGAGTTCATGCATGCTCAGACATGGGTGATACTTACATGACACTCATTATCACTGTCATTTTCAGCATTTATGGCAGGTGTCCATTGTCATGGTTTGCCTGCCTTTACAGTCTCAAATAGCTCAGCAGCTGGGGTCCATGCCATCACATGTCACGGCACACTCTGGCCCCTGCCATACCCACGTAGGGAAGGAGCGAACTGGGTGTGACATTGTAAGGGGACATTGTTAACTCTGGGACAGACGGGATAGGGAGTCAAAGAAGTGACGCCTGAGCTGTGTTTTGAAGGGCAAAAACAAATCATCTAGACAGATTGAGAACACTTCGGGTGTCTGCCCGTGCCTGAGTCTGGGGTTCACACGAAGCTCCTGAACAAGCTGTTGGGCCTCAGTCCTCCTCCAGCGAGCCTTCTAGGACCACCACAACCCCTTCCACCCCTGGGGTCACTCAGCCATCCGTCCATTCAGCCGTTTTGAGCTCCTGCTGTATGATGGGCATTTTCATTTTCTGTCTCTAGGCCTCCCCTCTCCTGCCACATAGTGAGGACCATCATCAGTTATATGTCAACTTCTCACAAACATTCAGACCCAAGGCTGGGGGACGTCTAAAATCACCCAGCACTTGGGGGCTCAGGCACCAACACCTGGCCTAAAGTCACACAGTAAGAGGGTGGACGTGGAGATTTTTTCCCTATGTGTGTGCGCATGTTTGCATGTCAGTGTTTTGTGTGTGTGGTGCATACATGTGAATATGCAGGTATATATGCCCGTGCACATGTGGCGTGAGGTCAGAAGATGTCAAGTGTCCTGTCCTCTCCACATTATTGCTTTGAGGCGGGGTCTCTCACTGAACTAGAAGCTGACCACTTTAGCTAGGCTAGAATCTCCGTCAGTTCCCAGGATCTACCTGTTTCCACCCTTCAAGGCTGGGAATACAGGCTTGCACAGCTGGGCCAAGCTGTTTGCATAGATGCAAACTCGGGATTCGAACTCATGTCATCTTGTTTACACATCAAGTGTTTTTACCCGCTGAGCCGACTTCCCAGACCTGAAAATGAGATTCTAATCCAAGCCTGGTACGATGACACACACTTGTAATCCCATTACTCAGGAAGCTGAAGCAGGAGGATCAGGAATAGGAGGCCATCCTGGGCTACATAGTGAAACTATCTCAAAATAGAACAAAACAAAAAAGAAGAGGAGGAAGAAGAAGGGGGAGGGAGAAAGACAAGATTCCAACCCGAGGGTTGTTTCCCAAACCTCAACGAATTCTGGTCTAGACCCCTAATGAGGCTGGGGAGGATGAAGGATGGAGAAGCTACTGCCGCTGTCCTGGGCTTCACGGGAATTAGTGGGTCCTGTGGAGGTCTGCAGCAGCACACAGACCCATGAGCAGAGCACAGATGCCCACTGCTGGTTCTGGTCTCCGTCAGCTTGCCATTAGCAGCAACTGGGCAAGGAGTCTCAGGAGAATAGGACCGAATAACCCATCACCAGTTGTGGAGTCAAAACAGTTCCTAAGCCCTACTGGGAGCTGACCTGGACCAGGCTACAACTGAGGATCAGAAGTTCAAGGTCATCTTTGGCAACAATTTTCATCAAATTTGAGGCCAGCCTGGGTTACATGAGACCCTGTCTCACATATAAAAATAAAAACAGCTCAGTACTAAGAAAAAAGAAAGCGTCCCCAAATTCTCCCTTTTTTTCCATAGGAGCAAAGGAAACTAAGTAGAGGCCACAGAAATTTAAGGTCTGCCAACCAGGCACAAGTTCAAAGGTGGTGATCAATGTCATTTTTAACTAATGTGAGGTCCCTGTGGCCCTGTGGCCCAATTTCCACACTCAACACCCCGCTCCATAACCAGCGGCTAAATGCTAGCTGAATTTAAGTCAGGGCTTATGGGGGAATGCCAAGCCTCGTGACCAGAGAAGCTCTGGAACCAGGACCATTGAGTTCAAATCCCAGCTCTGGCCAGCACTCAGGACACAGAGCCAGGCGGATCTCTGTGAGTTCGAGGCCAGCCTGGTCTAAAGAGCGAGATCCAGGACAGGCACCAAAACTACACAGAGAAACCC
>CABHPQ010149995.1:18797-59626 GCA_902168405.1 Peromyscus aztecus
GTGTGTGTGTGTGTGTGTGTGTGTGTGTGTGTGTGTGTGTGTGTGTGCAGCAGAGAGTTAGGTAGCTACAAATGAGGTACTCTAAAGGACAGAGAGGATTTGCAGGTGTGACATGTGACATCCTTAGGCCTTGCTCTGGTGCTGGGAGGAACTGATGCAGAAAGAGTGAGAGGCCATTTCCTGGAGGCTGTCACTGTGGAGAAGGTCTTCAAACTTGTTCCCTCCTCCATGAGAAGTGACTGCCAGGGTGCCTGCTGCCTGCCTCTCTGAGGATGAACACATGTTCTCTGTAGATGGAACAGAAGCCTTGGGATGGATGAATGAAGGTTCACAGGAGGGAGGGTTCTAGATCTCATCTCCAGCTCCCATCAATCCAGTCAGCTCATTTAGCTTATTCAGCAGCTTTCTCTTTCCACCTTTACCAAGTGTGGTGTATATTGGGTCTTACCAGAAGTCAGCCCCAGGCTGATAGCTGTGGACATAAAAGGGCAGAATGAGGGTCCTCAGCCTGAAGGAGTTTCAGGATGGCAGAAGAGAGAGACCAGCATATATTCCTTCAACCAACTATGTCTTGAAAAAGAAATATATTTGTAGGCAGAGCTTTTCATTGGGATGGTGATCAGCTCTGTTCCTCCAGCCACTTTCCAAATAACCACTCAGAGACTTATTATTAATTATAAATGCTTTGCCAATATCTCAGGCTTTTTACTAGTTAGCTCTTACAACTTAAATCAACCCATTTATATTAATCTACATTCTGCCACATGTCATTACCTCTCTGTCATCTTACGCTTCCTGTTTCCTTTCTGTGTCTGGTTGGTGAATCCTCTGATTCTGCCCTTCTTCTTTCAAGCATTCTCTCTGTCCTGAAAATCCTGCCTAGCCATTGGCCAATCAGCTTCTTATTAACAATGAGAGCAACATAATTTCACAGATTATTCCAACAGCATTTCCCTCTTTTTGTCTAAATAAAAATGAAGGTCTTAACTTTAACATAGTAAAATTACACACAACAAAAACATTTATCAAGTAAGAATTACAGTTACAATATCCAGTCCATTTGTATTTGGCAAATTTAAAGAAAATATTCTATTACTTATCTTTGTGAGTCTAAAGTTTTATACCTAATTTACCTTTTTATCATAACTACAGAAAACTTTCAGTCTAATTATTTAGTCTTTAACTTCATTAAAGACCCCAGAAGGGTGTAATGTTACCTAATGACAGGGATATCTGGCTGCCTGGACAGTCACTTGAGGTTCTTCTGTAACATTGGGGCATCCTACTTTGGCCTATAGGCCTAGTATATATGACAGACATTTTTGAGAAGCAGGGAGTTTTGAGGGACTGTCCTCCCTTGTCTTGGCAAAGTTTGTCAGTCACTTTCTTTTGCTGGTCCAGTTTGGACAGTATACTGTCAGGAATTGATACAAGAGCAGTTTCTTTGCCAAAATGGATAGCCTTTGCCATAAAGATGGCAAACTCCATATGGAATTTCTTTGATGCTCATCATCCTCTTTTGAAGCAAACTGGTGCTGTCAGGAGCAGACATGTCTCACTGTCATGAAAAGCCTTAAGTTATTAAACATATTAATGCCATATTCTGTCAGTCTTTGAAGTGTTTGAAGACATCTATCTATCTATCTATCTATCTATCTATCTATCTATCTATCTAAATATATCTGCTTAACCTTGAAAACACACCTAATATGACTACAAGCTTATTATAGGTGACTGACTACTAACTGTATTTCTTAATTATGTATTACATTTTTAAATGAGCTGCATAAGCACAATACCCCAAACAAGAGTAGAAAACATACATACAGTATGAAAAAATTAGCTTTATACCAAAATCCATACCAATGTAAAATTTTTTGAGTTGTTTTTTGGATTAAAGTAGATTCATTAATCTACCCTTTTATTTCATCATTTCTATATTATATCTCCCCTTTCCTTTAGAAAGATATATTTGCATTCAACTCCTTTGTTTAGTTTTTTTTTTTTACTAAAACCAATAACAATTTGTAACCAATCCCCCTTAAATATTAATAAATATCCATCACCCATCTTTTGGGAATGTGGACATCATTCTCCAGACTACTTCCTGTTGACTGGGGGCACTGACATCTTTTGGGAGCCATGAGAAGATTCAGGATAATGGTTAAGTCTTGACTGGAGTAGTTTGTGAGGCTGGACCATCTCAGTCAGCAGCCTTGAAGCTGTTCTGGATACAGAACTCAGAGGAAATTGCAACAAGGCATTTTGAGATGCTGGATCACCAGTCATTTGTTTTCACTGGTGTCTGTCCACCTTGTTCTGAAAATACATAAACTCTTAAAGGTAACATACATATCTCTATTAGTACAAGTATAGACCGTGTGATGTACACAAGTTAGCCAAAGATGATTATTTTGTTTTATGTTTGAGCAGGTAAAACATATGTTATGTGTTTTGTAGTTTTTATTTTTAAAGTTTATTTCTTTTTGCTTGTAGTCAGGATATCAGGGGTTTGTCCTCAATCGAACATGATCATTTTTAACCTAGAATGAATCTACAGCCTCTCATTTCCTGTGGAAATAAAACCATAATCTCTCTTCCAGAGAAACACACCTTTTGACTTCCATTTTGAAGTCAAGATATTTTAAAAATATATAGATTGGTTTAATCTAGCACTTTCCATAATCCAATGTTTCTTAGAAGTTATTGCTTGTTTGTTAGCAGTCAAAAAATTTAAAGACAACACAATAACATGTATTATCCAGATTTCTGTGTATTTCCCATCTTTATGTGGCTTACTATATATTATTATTGTTATTATAGTATTATATGTTTTATATATATATGTTTCTTTTTAAGGACTTTATTATTTTTAAACTATTTTTTAATCTATGACTGTCTCTATCCTTTCTCTTTTCCCTCTCAAGCCTATGTATTTATATTTTTTAACACATTGTAACCCATTTAGAGTTTTTTTCCATCTGGATCTGTCTTTACTGATCATCTGTATTGTTTTTTGATTGCATGAGATGAATCTTAAACTGCTATGCCAGCCACTGCCAGTGTAGCTTAGCTTAGTGCATGGTGGGTGGTGGCTGGCAGCTGGCTTCTCCTGCAGGCAGCTGCTGGGAAATGTATCTCAGTACTGTGGCTGGCATGAGAGACACAAAACTAGGAAGCCATGTTTGGCTCCATTTTTGTGTGTTAAGAACCTTTTTAAAGCTTTTGCAGGTTTTATGTGGATGTAGGTGACAGATGTTTGGGCACCATATGTAGGAGAGGTTTTGTTGGCACTACTGGCTCCAAAATAAAAGCCCATTTATTAATTATAAATGATCAGCCAATAGCTCAGGCTTGTTACTAGCTAATTCTTACAACTTAAGTTAACCCATTTATATTTATCTACATTCTGCCCTGTGGTGTTGCCTCTCTTTCATCTTGTACCTCCTGTTTCCTCTCTGTGTCTGGCTGGTGATTCCTCTGACTCTGCTCTTCTTCTTCCCAGCATTCTTTCTGCCCCCCCCCAAATCCTGCCTAGCCCTTGGCCAACCAGCTTCTTATTAACAATGAGAGCAATACCTTTTCACAATGTACAGAAGGATCATTTCACAGGATATATTTTATCACATATATTATATATGAGATAGCTAAAATTAACTCATGTGGCATGTCTCCCTGTGGGGATCCCTGCAAGTGCCATGGCTGGCAGAGTATCAATCTGTGTGAGGCAAGAAATAAATCTGGTTCGTTGTGGCTTAGTTAGTTGGTATTGGTTCAAACTTCTAGAGTCTGACCACAGGCAGTTTATTTTTGACATATTTGAGCACAATACAACTTTGGAATAAAGTTTTCTCATGACAATTGTCACAATAAAGCTTAAGGCATGATTACATTGAAACTCCTTTGCAAATTACATATGATGTTTTCCACAAGAAAATGGACTGAGAGATAGTGCTCAGGATAAATATCTAGGGAGGAAGGATCTGGGATAAGCATAATACTAAACTCTTTTGCAAAGTGCATGGGACCTCTTTCATAAGAATGGGTTCTATTGACTGAGAAACAATGCTCTGGAGACTAAGAAGAGTCTGGGATAAATGTAATAGTCTGGGAATTTGGATGAAGCCTGGCCCTACATGTAGCAAAGATTACCAGGTTATAAACTATACCCATTTTTAGCTTTCTGTGAACAAACAGGTATAAATCTGTTAAAGAGAAAAGACTATGTGTTTAACACATCTGGTTTCTCTAGTGCCATGAGTGTGAGGAATTTTTTTCCTATACAACTTCCACCTGGAATGGAACCAGGTTACCCCCGTCTTCCATGGTACATTACATATCTAGACCTATTCATCCCACAGACCTTCCATTTCTGATTCCTACATCCCCACCTCTGCCCTGGTATCTACCCATTTTCTTCTCTGCCCTGGTGACTACCATTTTGTTCTCTGTATATTCAGGTGCTGTCATATTTAGATCTTACCTGTATGCAAGGTCACACAGCATTTTTCTTTCTGTCTGGCTGTTTGCCTCTACACAATGACCCTTCACCATCATTGAGCTCCTCCTCCATGAAGACACGGTGCTAGATAGGCTAGGGAGCTTTTCTTCAGTGATGAGCTAACTACTAGGACACATGGAATGTCCTGAAAGGCCCCCATTAAGGAACTAGAACTTAGAGTCTTCATCAATGACTCCAACACAATACTCAGCATAAAGTAGAAGCTGACATACAGTTATCAAAAGGATCAGGGGTTCAAGTGCAGGACACTTTGGAATGAACAAATGGAAGAAGGAACAGACAGATGCATAAAGGCTGGTCCAGTGCCCCAGGAATGACCAGTGAAAACAAAAAAGAGATTACAGGACAAAACCTTGAGTCAAGTGCACGGAGGAGTGCAACCAACTGGCCGTGGCTAGGGGTCACCCACCCTATCCTCCCTGTGGGAGCAGCTAAGCAGTCGGCCATGGGTAATAAACTGGTAGGACCCCATGGAAGACATGGAGATCCCAAAGATAGTAGGGGTTCAACTTTAGTATCTGCACTCTCAGGACACAGCTGTTCCCACTACCATTGTCTCTTATTCAATTTCTCCTTCCTCTTTGTCATGATCTCGTCTTCCTCTTCTTCATTTTCAATAGTTCTTCTCTCTTTTTCTTCTTTCCTCCCTCACACTCTCCCTGTCATTCTTTCCTTCCCTCTCAGTTGGTGAAAGTTTCTCTCCCACCTGCCTATTCCCAAATACCTGGCAGCCACTTCTTAAATAATTGATTCCGAGGCTTAATATTACTTAGAAATGCTCAGCTGGTAGCTCAGGCTTATTGCTAACTAGCTCTTACATTTAAACTAACCCATAATTCTTATCTATGTTTATCCACTGGCTTGGTACCTTTTCTCAAAACGGCATTCTCATCTTGCTTCCTCTGCATTTGGTTGGCAACCCGTCTCTGCCTTACCTCTTCCCAGAATTCTCCTAGTCTGGTTGCCCCATCTACACTTCCTGCCAATCAGCATTTTATTAAACCAACAAGAGTGACAAATCTTTACAGTGTACAAGAGCATTATCCCACAGCATTTCCCTGTTTTTTCTTTTCACAACAAAAACCCTGAATCTAATCTCCTTTGTTTAGCTTTTTTCCTGACTGTTACTTATAACAATTTGTAACCAACATTTTAAACAAAGACAAAAATCCATAATCCATTTTTTTGGGAATGTGGGCATAGTTTTTATTCTACTTCCTGTGGATTGGGGGTACTGGTAATCTTTGGGGGACCCTGAGAAAATTTAGGATTATGGTCAAGTCCTCTTCTCTTCCTCTCCATCTCATAACCTTGCCGTTTCTTTTCTCTCACCCTTCTTTCATCCCACAAACACTTGTTCCCAATTGTAGCTCAGGTGCCAGCTCTAGAGACAAAGATGGGAAAAGCAGACACCCAGACATCCAGCAGCTAGGAGGACCCAGACCCACCTAAGAAGTCTTTCTAGGTCCACTTTCTGCTTTCTTTGAAAGCTTTCACCAAATGCTCAAGGAACAATCCACAGCACAAGAAGAATCAAATCCTGATTTAAAGTGGGCAAGACCCTTGGTTAGTTCCCTTTTTCCAAGCCAAGGCCTGAAGGACTCTGTGTAACCCAGATTCAAGACCAGGGCTTAGAGCAATGTTTTGGTTTTGGTTTTTAAGATTTATTTCTTTTATGTGTAAGTGTTTTTGCTTGCATGAGTTTATGTGCACCATGTGTGTGAAGTTCCCTGAGGAGATCAGAGGAGAGTTTGATATCCCCTGGGACAGGAAGTTACAGACAATTGTGAGCTACATTATGGGTCCTGGGAATCAAACCCTAGCCCTTTGCAAATCAGTAGAGGCTCTTTACTGCTGAGCCAACTCTCCAGCCCCAAGGGGCAATGTTTTATGTATACAAGTAATATTTCACCATGAAAGTGTCAGCATTGCTGGAAGTGAAATGAAAATCTTTAGACTCTAAGATTATAGAGTTTAACTAATTGCTACTTTTAGCTGTAATAAAATTGCATGTGCTTGAATTTTTGTTTTTTACTTTTGTTTTTCTTATGTGTAAAGACTTCCCTGCTGGTGGTTCCAATGTGAGAACTGGGGTAAAGTAGATGAATTCTCTTTTTGTCTTTCTCTGCCTTTCTACCTCTCTATCTCTCTGTTTCCCTGTCTGTCTGTCTCTCCCTCATTCCTAAAAAAACATTGCAGCTGGGTTGTAGCTCAGTAATGGAGAATTTGCAAAAGTGCAAAAGACATTGCATTGGTGAGTGGTGTTTCAGATTAGCATATTCTGTCCTGTGAGGAGGGTCTGGGGGCTGTTTGGTCCTTGTGGGTAAGGGAAGTCTAGGGAGCAGAGCCCCTAAGCTGTGTGACCCCAGCCCCACTGCTTGGCCTCTCTGGTCTCAGTAGCCTTTTATAAACAGGGAGCTGAGTTGTTTTGGGGAACAAATACCAGCTCATTGCTTAAGTGCCGGGGTCAGTGGGATCAGGAAGTTGCCATGACTGGGATTAGCAGTCATGTCAAGGATAAGAAATCTTAGTCTAGGACAGATAATCCTTAATACCTCACTGAATATTTTCAATGAGAAACTCATCCCATGACCATTATGGGCCCAGCCTTTATCCCCAACAGAAAAGTACTTTACATTCTAGGAGACTTCCTGTACACAGAGGGACGTGCTTTCCCAGGTGATGCAGAGCAGCCAGCACAGACCTGGGATGGCCTCTGACAGCCTGGCCTCTCCCCAACAAGAGCTCATTATGTGTGCTATGTGATGTAATCACAGACATTATTGTCAGCTGTGTGCACAGACCGACCGGTGTGAGGACAGTGCTATGTAATGTAATTGCAGACATTAGTGTCAGCCGTGTGCACAGCCTGCCCAGTGTGAGGACAGTGCTATGTAATGTAATTGCAGACATTAGTGTCAGCCGTGTGCACAGTCTGCCCAGTGTGAGGACAGTGCTATGTAATGTAATTGCAGACATTACTGTCAGCCGTGTGCACAGTCTGCCCAGTGTGAGGACAGTGCTATGTAATGTAACTGCAGACATTACTGTCAGCTGTGTGCACAGTCTGCCCAGGGTGAGGACATTCACTTGTGATTCCCAACTGTTTTCTCTGCACATGGATAGCAGGGAGGTGAGGTGCAGTTCCCAGTCCCACTTCACAGAGAAGGAAGAAGCCCCATCTCAAGTCATGCAGCCAGGAGTGGGAAGAGTGAGGATTTGAACCCAGGTCCTCCTAGTCCCAGTGACAGGCTCTGACCTGACCCCTTGAAGTACCCTCACCACCCTCATGATGCCCCAAGCACTTCCAGGCCCATCATGCCAGCACCATCTAGGTACAAGTTGTTAGTTAACTTATTTAGCAGCTGGGCAACTAGGACGGACCCAGCACCAGGCCTGAGGCCACCACTCCAACTCCAACACCCCCAGGCTGGTCCTGGGATGTGAAAACCCCTCTTAAAAAGATTTCAGCATGGCCCTTTCCTCTGTGTCTATAGCTGGGAACAGGGTTTTCATGGGTTTGTGGAACATGGTGGCAGGCAGTCAGGAAGAAGGTTTGCATACAGACGCAATCCTTGGCAAAGCCACAGCAGAGATCTGACTACCTGAACTATCAGATCACAAGGTCATAATATCCTTTGCTATTGTCTTCATTGTGAGGGCTGTCTGCCGTCTCAAAGCCCAGCTCCCACCTGTTTCTGTGCTCTTCTGGCTTGACATGGACTCTGGGCTTGGTAGTGAACTCAAACAATGGGGCCGGTGGAAAACAGGATGTACAAGCCTGCCCTGCCAACTGGCTGGGGCCTGATGTAGGTGGGAGGACCCAGGCATTGGATTTTTACCCTTGTGTGACCTGGACACCTGTAGGCCTCTCAGAAATCTGTTTCTTCCACTGGAAAATGAGGCTTCAAACCTGCGTTTTGATGACTAGCAGGCTCAATAAAGAAGTGTATCTAACCTGAAGGTCAGACAGCAGGCAAATGGCTATGTCTACCCCAAGCGAGGAAGAGTACTGCTCACTGCTGTCCCTAAGAGGCTGTGTGTGCTGGAACAGCGGCTCCTGTGTTCTGTTGGGGCACAGACCCTGCCTTCTCATCTCAGCAAAGTCCCTTCCTGTCTGAACCTCCTTCAAGGTGACTGGGAGATACAACGAGACAAAGAAGGACAGCTCCTGGCGGCAAATAAAGGACAGTGGTCATTGCCAGTTGTCTGCTTATAGAGGACTGTGCTTCTGCAGTGCACACTGTGAAGGGCTGTGCACATGAGCCACAGGGTTTGGAGGTGGAGTTGGGGCTCTGAAATTCAGAGTGGGGCGAGCTCACCAAATGTGAGATGGAGGTCAACCATGAGTCCTGTTGTTTCTGTCACTGACGTCCTGGGGAGGCTGTATACCAACTTCAGAGTCCAAGAAACATAAGTCTTTCATTTTTGTTTTTAATATTTTGTGTTTGTAGGTGTATGATGGTCATGTGTGAGTGCAGGTACATCTGTGAACCATTTACCAGTTGAGGTCAGAGGATAACTTTGAGGAGTTGCTCCCTCCTTCCACTTTTCTGTGGGCTTTGGAGAGCAAACATGGGTCATTAACCCTGTGAAGCAAACGCCTCTCCCACTGACCCATCCTGTTGACTCAAGAAGAGACATGGGCTAGCATGAATAAAACATCCATTATCTGCCTACGAGATGGAGTCTCCACCATAGGATTGCTTTGGCTTCTCACTGAAGGAAATTAGCCACCTTTCTACCCACACAGGAGGTAGGTCTCCACACACCCCTTGTCTGTTTTCATCCATACATTTTTCAATTATGTTTATCTGGCAAAGTCCACCAGAGAATGAATCCAATATTAAGAACATGGAATCATTTGAGGTCCTGGATCCAGCAATACCCAAAGCCAGATAAAGGTTATAAGTTTTCACCTCAAATCTTAGTGCTTACTAGCTTCTTTGGTCTATTCTCTTACAGCAGGGGAACTGGATTCCTCCTTTTCAGCATACAACCATCCTGACTTGTACATTCATACATCATCTGCCTCCTTCCCAATGGTAATGTGTGGGTCACACAGCCATACTATAAAGATAGCTGATATCAAGGTAGGAAGTATGTGAATCATTCAACAAGCCTTGTTGGCTCCATAAAGAAGAAGCACTCCTCCATGGCCATGAATCCTCTTATTTACTGTTGCTGGGATTTTCTACTCTGAGAAATAATCACCTCGGGGGTAGATTAAACAAAATCACATAGGCAGCTAGTTTATAATACAGATGCTTCAGTCAGCGAGATGGCAAGGGGGCTTCATTATCACCCCCTAACAGAAACCGTCACAGTGGCTGACTCTGTCCAGGAGAGATTATCAGAGCACTCAGATAGAGGGAGAGTGGATGGGAGGATGAGCAGAGGAACCTGAGAGCCACAATTCTACCCTATTCACTGGACAACCAGAAGCTGGTGGCTTCTCTTCTATGGTTCTCAAATGATGACTGGGCTAGCCTTGGCAAACACTAGGAGACTTCTCAACAGAACATTCTCCCACTGACCCATTCTGGGTCTTCTTCCCAGCACTTGCTGAATCGACCCCTTTTTGGCAGCCTCAGGTTCCACTACATGGGGCCTTAGTCTTGGCACAAGGTCCGTTGTTTGCACTCAAGCATCCTGGGTGACCTTTGGGTTAGAATAACTTGGCTAACCTTAGGTATTTTCTTTGGAGTCTCCTTGGAACATCCTGGAAACGGGGCTTGCATCTCATCCTGCCATTACAATATAAGGGCCACTGTCACCTCCAGCATCCCTGTAGAGAAGCAAGCATTTCCTGGGCATCCTTCTCCAGCCTGTGAGTATGAATTCCCCTAGAGCGACCCCCTAACAGGGATTTCAGGAGGCTTTGCGGCAAGAGGCAGATGGAAGGTGCTGTTTGTGTTAGGGAAGTTTGGACTCTAACAAATTTGAAGACATAGATGATATTGTGTCGGATTAATGACAACCTAGGTTCATGTGGGTTCTATTGAGTGTTCAGATTTTATTCATCAGTGAATTGTCTCAGTGTATGGAGAAAGGCTTCTTACTGACATCTAGGCTTAACAGTGACACAAGTCATAGCTACTTCCCTAAGGACAGTGATGTCCTAAGCTTGGTGGAGTCATGGTAGTGGGATCCTCAATCTGGTCTCTGGGAAGAGACCTGGAGTTGGCTTCATGGAAGGTGTGAAGTTTCACTGAATCTACAGAACAGATTTAGGTTGCAAAGCGAAGAGGAAATTTATTTCAAGCAGAGAAGGCAGCAAGCACAGAGGACCTGAGCATATAAAGCATAGCCTAGAGTCAGCTTGTTTTTCCAAGCTCTGTCTCTCCATTCCCTGACTGTGTCTCGTAAGTTTCTCTACTTTCCCCACCTTGCCTGCTCATTTTCTTAAGTTATAATTGTATTTAATTATGTTTATGATTTTTAAATTTACCATACAAATTAGTGGGTTTGCTGTGGTATTTCCCTACATACTTAGTTCCTCTCCCTCTCCCTCCCCTGCTCTCCTTTCCCATCCCCCTCTTGCTAATGGCTTCCTCCTTTTTACTTTCATGTCACATGCCTTCCTTGGTTTATGACCTCATACACATTCAACACATTCATCACATTCATATATATATGTATACAAATTGGAATCTCATTTGCACTTGGCAGAAACAAGGGTATTTTATCCTTCTGAATCCGGCTAATTTTGCTAAGCACAACGATTTCAGTTCTATCTGTTGTAGAATATGATTTCAAGGTGTGTTACTTTTGCTTATGTTCTGGAACGTTTGTTTAATGATGCAAAGGTGTGTTTGATTAAATAAAATTCACCTGCGGTCAGGAGGCTGAGTCAGCAACTAGCTGACAGGAAGTGGTAGGGAGGAGCCAGGTGAGAAAGGGGTTATAAGGAGGGATGAGGCGCCGCACAGGGGCTTTTTGGAGGACGCGAGCAAGGAGAGGAGGTGAGCTACTTGCTATTCAGCCTCTGAAGAGCAGAATTCTACCTTAACCTTTGAATCTTGAGTTCTTTGGAGGGACAGAGGTTTAGTTAAGTTCCCTTTGTAGCTTTGCAAGAGTTGGAGCCCTAGGAAACAGATTTCCCTCTGGCTATGGCCCTTGTGGCCTAACCGATGCTGCTAGTGGTGGAGTTGCAGTTGCTGATTCAGACAGCTGTGGCTTAAAAGGCAGCACCCATTTAAATAAAGGACAACATCTATCTATTTCCTGAAATGTCATGACTTCATTTTTTTTGTTAAGACAGAATAAAATTCCTCATTTTCTTTATCCACTGCTGAGGGTGGGCATCCCTGCTGGTTCCTTTTCTTACCTACTATGAAGCACATCTGTCTTTAGGAAGGTCAAGTGTGAGAGTGACAGGCATTCACTGTGTGTTCTTTCCTCTTCTTCCTCCTGTGACCATCCAGGTGTCAGGACCAAAGATGTTCCAACTTGGGAGACTTATTGTCTTCTGCGGCCTGCTCATTGGGACCTCAGAATCTCTTTTGGGTAATGTTGTCAGTGCTGTGAATAATTTGAATGTTCCGAATTCTGTGTCTGGAGGTGAGTCAATATGCGTCCCACCTGCCTGCTGGTCCCAGGAGTAACCTTAATAAACACTATGACTGCAATAGCAGAGGCTGCTGGGAGGGGGCAGTGTTGTCCTCTATGGGCAGCTTACTGAGAAATGTGCAGCCATTCAATTCCTGTCTCATTTACTTATCATTTTAGAAATAAACAGTGCCATGACATTATATCCTAATAGTCTTGCCAATATATGTGCAGGATAAATTTATCAAAGTGAGATCTCAAAATTTTAAGAAGTATGAACATCTTAAATAATGGTATCGATCCCACTTTCTCTAGTAGTCTGTGGGAGCCTGCCTCCCAACCCTGCTTCCTTTTAAGCACTAACATGGACAGCATTAACTGGTTTGTTATCATCAGAAATGAGAGGATGTAACTCATCTCACTTTGCATTTCTCTAATTCTAACCATCCTCTCATTTTTCATATCTTTAATACTGGTTTACATAATTTAGCTAAAGTGTTGTGTCAGAATTATTAGCATATGTTTCCATAGTTAGTTTGACCTTTTCTTACTGGTCTGTGTTGACTGGCTGAAAGTAATATCAACCCACCTGGCTTTGATGTCCACAAACCACCCAATTTTCTATTTAATTGCACCTCTGTTTTTTGCTATAGAGCTGGGCTAACTGACAAACAGGTCATATAGGAACAGGAAAGCTCTGTGCATGCTGCCTTCAAACCTTGTCAATATTTAGGCAACTTTCAAAGATAAAGAAAGGAGCTATCCTCTCATTCCACAGCTGGGGAATAGCAGCAGAGAGAAAAGGGTGTCAGATTCAAAGTTACTAGGGAGTTATATGGTGAGATGGAGCTCTCTAAGCAATGCTTCCTGAGGTAGCCTTGTGTGCATTGTTATAACAGGTAGATCCTGTCCATCACAGGGCCAAGTTGCAGTTTTGTGATTCTATCTGTTTGACTAAAAATGCTCTTAATATTTTATTTTCAGTTGTATGAATTTGTCCCTCTTATATATCTGTGTGTGTGCCCCCAGAAGCCAAAAAACAGTGTCAGATCCCCATGGGAAACACATGGTTATCAGCCATCCAACATGGGTGCTGGGAACTGAACTCGAATCCTCTCCAAGAGTAGCAAGCACTATTAATGCCGAGCCATGTCTCCAGTCTCACGACTGCATTGAGAACACAGGTAGTATGTGTTCATACATGAGTGCCTTTCTAAAAAAAAAATTCAAACACACACACACACACACACACACACACACACACACACACACTCTGCAAACATCCTTAAAGGAAGAAGTGAAATCTTTTCTACAGTACTGAAAGATACTCAATACAGACAAAGCAGTCCAGAAACAAAGGTTAGTCTTTAGAATTGTGTGATTTCAGTAGCTAAAGCTGGAGGATGGACGAAACACCACTGTACAAACGGGACAAAACATATACGACAGCAAGTTTCTAAGTGAAAATGCTTTACACCCAGAGAAATGAAGCAGGGTACAAAATGTGGAGAAATTAACAGGCAAAATTGTGTTACAATAAATATTTAAGGCAGCATTTTAAGCCATGTTTCCTTCTGAGAATAAGGGATTGTTGTTTCGTTTGGTTTGTCCGTGAGTTAATAATTGCTGTTTTTTTTTTTCCACAGTAGAGATATTTTCTACACAAACAGCGCTAACACTTCACACATGCCTTATGGCACATGACATTTATTCTATTAATTCCCCAGTTATTCTCTGAGATCCTGTTAGGACACTCTATCTCCTCCTCTAATGTCAATTCATTTTCTCTCAGCCTGATTCCCAGCTGTCATTTTGGGACCCCTCTTTCCCACTTCACTGGTTGGAGCAATACTTTCCCTCTATACTCTTTCCTTCATTCTAGATTTTTCCATTTCTTAGTTTATTCTCTCAAGTGCTTGACTAAGTTTCCCAAACTCACGTGAGCATCTCATTAAGAGCAACAGATCCTTAAGTCATCCCTGAAAACAGGTATACATAATGAACTTCATCAGTGCACATATCCATCTCTGTAGACTCATTTTCTAATCTTAGGAATCTCAGGTTCCTCTTCTGTACAATGGAGATGGTGGCAATCCTTTCTCACTGAGCTGTTGTAGGGACTGAGTGAAACAGCTCAGGGAAACTGACTTCTCTGAGACCAGGAGGATGGGAACTCATTCCCTAGTGGTGCAGACACTGATTGATGACTGTTTTGACAGATGTCCTTCAGACCTTGAATGTAGATGTGGGGTCACTTCAGGAAACCACGGATTGGTCATTAGCCAGTAACAACATTCTAGGAGCTTTGAACACACTGGACCTTGGCAAATTAAACCTCTTTTCATCTCAGAAAGGTTTAGGGTAAGTTGGTGCTTCTTTGCTCCCAGAAAAGGAACTACCTGAGTACCGAATTTCAAAGACAGATGGATAAGCCTTGTCTTCCCCTAGAGATCTGAGGAGTTCTGAGGCAAGGTTCATTAGAGCTTGAGTAAGTCTCAGGGAGGGCTGCAGGGTGAGTCTGGACAGTTCACACACCTGGGTTCCCACAGTCTGTAATTTCAGGATGAAGGTGGCTGTTCCATTTGTCCTCATTCCACTTGCATCTTGGCACCTAGAGCATTTCTCTAAGAATGACATTGTTCTTCTTCAAAAATAGCTGGGAGTAAAAGTACAGGTTCCTGTCAAGGGACAGGAACCTGGAATCCACTCCCCTTAGCCCCAAGCGTGGCTTCACGGAGCTTTGAGTCACACAGTCCTGGGTTCCAGTTCTGTCTCTGCTGCCTATTGTTTCCCTGGCTCAGTGCACTGCACCTGAGAGTGCAGGTGCTCACGTTTCTGAAGAGGACGTAGTGAGGACAGGAGGGTGGTGAGGAGAGGTGCAAATGCTTCCGGGATGAATGACAAGAGGGCACATGTGGGTTTTGGGCAGATTGCGAATCAACAAACTCAGCCTCCTGGACCTGCAAGCTAGCCTGTCTTCCGATGGCAATGGCATCGACCTGAAGCTGCCCGTGGTTGTGGATGCCTCTGTGTCTCTGTGAGTATGTGTTGCTTGGATTTAGGGGGTGGAGTGCAATATGGCCTATTTGAGTAGGCACTTAATTCCCAGCTACTCTTTGGGGTCTGACCAAATTTCCCAATCTGTAAAAGATGGGATCCTCTGAGGTCTAAATCCCAATCTTTAAAATATTCTAGTGAAAACATGCCATGTTAATTAAATGAATGTTGTATACAATATGCTTTTGTGTGCATGTTGCATGTGTGTACTTGTGTGTATAAAGTTTTATGTGCACTCACATGTGTTTGTGGAGTTCAGAGGTCAACATCATGAAACTGCCTCAATATGATGAGTATGCCAGGTTAATTTTTGAGATAGAGTCTCTCACAGTACTTGGAACTCATAGATTGGGGTAGGCTTTCTGGATAAGTAAAATACAATTTTTAAAGTTTTTCAATTTAAAATGAGAGACACAGAAAAACAACCAAGTCAAGAACCTGTGCAAAAGAATCCCTGGAGATTGGGCATATCCTTCACAGACAGCACTTGTCCAGTATGTGTGAGTCTCTGGCCTCAATGACCCGCATAGGGGGAAGGGGTGTTTGTATTCGATACACTAGTGAAGCCATGAGCTGTGATAGTTACTTTACTTTTCTATGACCAGGATTTAGTGCTAAAAAAAATGAGACTGATTTATTTACTAGCACCGTTATAATTCTTAGATGGATTATACCAGGTATAATACTTTAAATTAATGCCCACAGGTAATTTGTGTTATAAAATGTTATTAATTAATTTTTGTTATTAGTCTCATGCCAAGTAAAAATCTTGCATGTGATAGAGATGCATGGCCCAGATAAGTCTAATTTAAACATGTAAATTTTGTAGAGTATATGAAACATGTTGACATTACTGTTATGATGTTAACATTGCCCATCGACACCCTGAACTGTATCCACCCACATAGATGAAAACCAGTGCAACCTACAAAGCCTTCTAGACCTGTGCCTGGTGTGACTCTTGTTTTCTGTAGGCCTATCATTGGCTCCATGGTCGATGTTGCTGTTTCCTTGGACCTTATAACTTCACTCACTGTTGAAACAAATGCTCAGACTGGCCTTTCCACGCTGTCCATTGGAAAATGCTCAAGTAGTTCAGACAATATCTCCATTTCCTTGTTGGGCAGGTAAGGCTCACCCATCCCAGTAGAGCTGAGCTTTCAGGGAGACTTTAGGACCCTGACTTTCATCCTTTTCCTACACCTGGGAAGCAGCATGGTGTACAATACAATCAGGCTAGACTCAAGTATCACCTCTGTCACAACTATCAGCTCAGTCACTCTGCAGCTTCATCTTTTGAGGCCTCAGTTTGCACATCTGTGTATTAGAACAGTAGAGATCTGTACTAATCAGCTTCTGAGATGAAGACATGAGAAAACACACATGTTTACCTGAGAGCCTGGACCATGCTAAGTGCTCAAGAGCCATGATATCTACATTGGCTCTATGGACTGTTCCTTTCCACTACTGGGGCAGGAGGATGGACATTTCCTGCCATAACCATGCATTTACCTACAGTACCTTTCAATTGGGTCAATGTGCCTCATGCCATAGAAGATGTTAACGTTGCATCCACCTCCACTGGGAGGCAGTTGGCAAATTAGGTGCTAGCATGGGCTCTGACTGTCCTGAAGTAATCACTATCCTCTGGAAAATTCTTAGAGTGAGATCCTGACATCCTAATCTTGTCATTTTCCATCACTGATTCCAGCTGATCCTCAAACTCTGCATCTTTAATTGTGTATTTAATAAAGCATGTTTGGCTCAAACAGGGGTTGGAGGAGGTGATGCTACCCAGTGTCTGGAGAAGGAAACATCACCTGTAAGCCTTGGTCAGAAATAGAGGGATGGCCTCTGTTCCTAGCCTTGATAATCATGTCTTGAGTCCATCCATCTCCCTGTACCAAAGACCTGATATGATATCAAAGACAGGACCACAGTCTGCCAAGCAGAGCCAGGAAACTCATGTTGTTGCACTGGGTCTGAATATCCATTGCCAAGAAGACTCTCATGATGTTGGTCTGTCCTCACTCTACTTCCGATGCATTGACTTTTCTTCTGTGCCTCAGACAAGCTTTTTCCTACCACAAAACACCTTACCTGAACTCAATGTATCTTTTCATCTTTCAGGACCCTTACTAGATTCCTTCTCTTTTCTTATAAGAATGTACTCTTGAACTTCAGATTACTTGTGTCTATTGTCATTGTGTGCACACATATTTTTAGACAAGGTCTCACTTTAGAGCTCTGGTTAGCTTCAATCTCAGAGATCTACCTGCTTCTGTCCCTGAGTTTTGGGGTCATAGTGGGTGACACCAGACTGGGTATGACACTGTCTATTTAACTAGACCTGTTCTTTCTTTATGTTGTGTGTTGGGAGATGCGGTGTTTCTGTGTGGGCACACATGCACATGTGCCAGTGGCTGGAGATCACCAAGTAGGCTAAGCTGGTTGAAGAATCTACCTGTCTCTGTCTTCACTGCTCTGAATTATAAGCATTTGATAGTAACTGGCTTTTCCTTCTTGTTTTAAAAATATGGCTACTAGAGATAGAATTCGGGTCCTCATGCTTACAAGGCAAATACTTTGCAGACTAGGCTATCTCATTGCCCCACTTCACTCATTCTTCTAGTCAAAAATTTGCTGTTTTCCAGGCAGGCATTGTTGTGAGCCCCGGAGAAGGATGTGGTGAAAATGAGTAGGCTTTCTATCTCCTGCAAAATATCATGAGAAAAAAGCAGGCAGAGGTCCATTTTGCCTCCTCTCTCTGCAGTCCAGCTACTGAGGGGGGAAGGAGGTGCCCACAAAGTTCCCAAAGAGAAATCTGGACGTCACAGGAGACAGTGTTCTGAGTACACAGTCACACCTACAGATACCTCTGTTATCCCCACCAGGCCTGGCTCTGGGTGCCAAGAGCCAAATTTATGATAGACTTATTTGGTCCATCATAAATTTAAGGAAAATGAGGAGCCCTACACAGACCACCATACTTAGCAGGGCACAAGGAGAGCAAACCCTCCCTTCAGTGAACACTCAGGATGGGAACCTCAGGAGATAACTGGATGAGAGTTGAAGAGGAGGAGGCAACCTCAGTGAGACTTGTTTATGAAGGAGGTGAAAGGCTGGTTGTTTTTTGCCCAGTGCCCAAAGCTGAGCCTCGTGCTCTGAAAATAGAGGCTGAGTGAATGATGCTGTGTCAGGGCTGTAATGAGCACTCAGGCACTGAGAAAGTAACTATTAGGAGTGAGATGCTCAGATGCTCAGTGGTGGTCCATCCTGATATTGGCCCCTGGGCAACAAGCTGAAATGAGTCCATAGAGCAGAGTTGTGGGTCACTTGATCTCCAGAGGACTCTCTTGGCTATGCTGAACTCTTGACCAAGCTTTGCATGTCCCCTCTTTTCCAGACGAAGCACCTTTGTCAACAGAGTCCTGGATAGTGTATCTGGTCTCCTTACAAATACTGTAACAAGCCTGCTGCAAAACCAAGTAAGTCCTTAGCTCTTGGCACCCAGAGCCAGGCCTGGTGGGGATAAGAGAGGTATCTGTAGGTGTGACTGTGTACTCAGAACACTGTCTCCTGTGACATCCAGATTTCTCTTTGGGAACTTTGTGGGCACCTCCTTCCCCCCTCAGTAGCTGGACTGCAGAGAGAGGAGGCAGAAATCACAGATGATGCCTTGATCTGTTTACCACATCCATACCCCACTTGTACACTTTAGCTAATGTTTCCTTGTAATCAACACACTTTCATTTAAAGACTGTGTTTGAGCACTTGTGAATGGGAATCTGCAGGGAACTTTGAGTTAGGCTCCCCAAATTCAAAGGAGCTTGAAATTCCAGGGTTCAAGAGTTTAAGGTTTAAGGAGTCTAGATGCTAGTTCTCAGCAGCCTGTGACATATCTGGGCCATGTTGCTACAATTCCATAGTTCTAGGTAGCTAAGGTTAACTGTTCTCAGGTCCTGTTAATGAGCCCCTCTGTTAGGAAAGGGTGGTCACTGTGTTGTCAGCAAAGTCTCATCTGTTTTCTATCTCTCTCCCTCTTCTTTCTCTCCATTTCTATCTGGCTCTCAGATATGTCCTGTGCTCAAGTTTCTCCTCAGCAACCTGAACGTCAGTCTTACTCAAGACCTCCTTTGTAAGTCACAGCTTGGGGACTGGAGTGCTTTCCAAGGGCCAAGACAACAGCTGTGGGAGTGCCCCAGGCAGGGACCTTGAATCCTGACCAAGTTGGGTTGTTGGCTTCTCTTCCCCTCATTGGGGCCTCCTTTGAGGCTTATGCTCCTCATGACTGTTGCTGGGGCAACGGGAATCAGGCACCCAGGGTGTCAGGCCTTGGAGGTGGCCCTTCTGTGGTTATGTCCCTTTACACATCCTGTCTCTTGTATGCTTTATCTCATTGGGTCCTCAAGAGAGTCTGTACAGTCCCTACTCACTTTCAGGGGCACTGTCATTACCCACTTTAGGTGAAAACTGACATACTTGAGGTCACAGAAGGGACCGAGTGATGAGCAGGAGGGAGGCAACGAATTGGGCAGGCTTCTGTTCAATTTCGCATGCCAAATACTGAGGTTTTGACTTGGTTTTTTTCAGCTAATGTACTGACAGGACAGTTGTCAGCCTCCCTCTGAAGAGGAGGGAGCAGAAGGAGGAATGTCGTGACACCCTGCTGGTACAGTGTCCTCGTTACTTTTCTATTGCTGTGACAGAACAACATGATCGAGGGAAATTATAAAAGGAAGGATTTATTTTGGGATTCACAACTCAAGAGGGTTAGAGCCATGACTGTCATGGTGAGGAGCATGGCAGCAGGTAGGCAGACATGGCACTGGAGCAGTAGCTGAGAGCTCATGTATTGAGACACAATCACCAGGCTAAGTGAGCTAACTAACATGGCCTTTGAAATTTTAACACTCATCCCTAGTGACACCCCTCCTCCAACAAAGCCACACCTCCTAAACTTCCCAAACAGTTTGTCTAACTGGGGACCAAGTATTCAAACACATGAGCCTATGGTGGTAGTTCTCATCAAACCCCACGGGTAGACTCTGTGCCCTTGCAGAGCAGCCTGTCCGGAAGCTAGGGACAGGCTTGTTTTACTTCTGTCAGAAAACAAGAGAATCTGAACCCTGATCCTGACTCTGGGCTAAGCTCTGAATTTGAGTATACCCTGAACCCTGGGCCTGGATCAATAACCCAAACTCAGCTTGGGTCTTTGTTACTAAATGAATTTACAGGGTGGGGTTGGCTGCATCCTAATTTTGAGCATAGACACTTGTCCTTAGCCTGCCTCCTGACACTGGCTTTGTGGGCAGGGCTTCTACTCAGTCTTTTCCCATCTGCCATTGTTCCAGAGGAAAGGATGAGAAGGGGTCAGGGCCAGGTGGGAGAACAAGACCACAAATCTACAGCTTTCTCTCTCCTCTCCATGGCCTAATCTATGCTGGCACTTCAGGAATGAGTAGAAACAATGAGGACCAGGCTTCTGTGGATCTACCCAATGTCCAGTGAAAGCCAGCTCCCACTGCTGCTATGACAGCCAATGTCCTCACACCCGTGTTCTCATTCCAGGTTAATCCTCAGTGGCATTTCTCTTTAGAAAGTGCTACCACCATCCACACAAGGTCTGCCTGAGCCCACCTGAAGGACCCTTCTTGACTCCCTTTTTCTCTCAGTGGTCTCCACCCTTGCTATCACTACCCAGCATTAAAAGCCTAACTGCAACCCGTGTGTGGCTTTCTTTAATCCTTGTGTAATAGAAGTTGTTCCTAGGGTGTGGTGTATGTGTGGGGTGAGATTGCAGCTTAGTGGATGAAACAAACCCACAGCTGGAAGGTCCATCAGTGCACAACTTACAGCTTTCTTTTATACACAGAGCCACGGAAGCATGGAGAGAGTGGCCACACAGCCACTGTGTGACTGTAGCAGAACACCAGCCACACACGCGCAAGGTGTATTCACATCTGCTGTGTGCTAGCCAAGCAGTGGAATTGAGTTACCTTGGGTCACAACTTACTCAGAGCTTTGCCATGACACCTCAATGGTCATGACATAGAATGAGGACCACCCCTGTCCAATGAGACCCAGAAGGACAGATAGAAAAGCTCAGGTGGCTATGGCCTTTCTTCTCTGTCTCTTACTCAGGAGCACTCAAGCCCTTATGCTCTCCAACCCGACTTAGCCCTCTATTGATACTCAGTTCCTTGATACCGCTTCCAGAGTGATATATGGGAATCTTAGTCTCTTTGGGGATGTCATGGATCATGGTGACACCCAGTGGTTCCTGATACCACCCTAATCAGGGAGTCTGCAACTAAAGAGATCTTCTTAATACACCACTATATCCTAATGCCATGACCTTGAAGTACATGCCCCTGAGGCAGGGTTGCTCAGGGACCCTGAAGACTTGGGATGCACATAAGTGCTGCTTTCTCTTCACTCCCTCATGGTTTTGGATGCTAGGACAGACCAGGCAGATCTCAGGTGGAAGAACAGCATGGCACCGTGCCTAACCTTTCCAGGGTCCTGTGACAAATTCCTCTATTCTGTTTTGTGAGTTTTCTTTCCCAAATAAATTCCTTTGCCCTTAAAGCAGACTCTGTGGATTTCTCCCATTACAGAAAGAAGATGGCAGAGCCAGAGAGAACACACATTGTTCAGTCACAGATATACACTGAAACCTTTACACTCCCTGGATTATGAATGGCATTGGGGCTTAGTCTACTGTCAAATTTTTGCCTCTTCTAGACTCCCAGGAGAATAAAGAATAAAGAAAGGCTGTCAATAAAGTGGTCCAGGACAGACAGTGGCCAATCAACACCTCCTGCTCTAAGACTTGAGGCTCAAGATTCAGCCCTGCTCTCCTCCCATTGGTCCTGGGAAAAGCTGTTTCAGCCACTCACATTCTTCCTAGCTTTCAGAACACCAGAAAGCCTCTCTCCCATGCTAGGCACATCCTGCAGCAGAGCAACAGCCAAATAACCAAAATTCCCAAAGGATAGGAACAGTGCTGGTGTCAATGCGGTGACAAACCAGGGCATGGGAAATCTAGAACATTGAACTCCGACCTTAATATCACCGTGCATGTCACGCCTTCCTTCACTCATCTGTGCTGTTGTACTTAAACATCTGCAAGGTTCTAGTCACTGCTCTAGATTCTAAGTTCACCACAATGAAGAGCACACACAAGGCTCTCTGTGTCCCCGGGGATGGTGTTCTGTTCTAGTCACTGCTCTAGATTCTAAGTTCACCACAATGAAGAGCACACATAAGGCTCTCTGTGTCCTCGGGGATGGTGTTCTGTTCTAGTCACTGCTCTAGATTCTAAGTTCACCACAATGAAGAGCACACACAAGGCTCTCTGTGTCCCCAGGGATGGTGTTCTGTTCTAGTCACTGCTCTAGATTCTAAGTTCACCACAATGAAGAGCACACACAAGGCTCTCTGTGTCCTCGGGGATTATGTTCTGTTCTAGTCACTGCTCTAGATTCTAAGTTCACCACAATGAAGAGCACACACAAGGCTCTCTGTGTCCCCAGGGATGGTGTTCTGTTCTAGTCACTGCTCTAGATTCTAAGTTCACCACAATGAAGAGCACACACAAGGCTCTCTGTGTCCCCAGGGATGGTGTTCTGTTCTAGTCACTGCTCTAGATTCTAAGTTCACCACAATGAAGAGCACACACAAGGCTCTCTGTGTCCTCGGGGATTATGTTCTGTTCTAGTCAACTAACATTCAATAGAGAAATTCAGAGCCCACCACATCACAGAGAGGGCTTGGTATTTTAGGAAGACAAAGCAGGGGGTTATGAGAGAAGGAGGTGGGAACTGGTTGGTTGACAGAAGACAGAAGGCTGTTTGAGGATGAAAACTTCAGGATGAGCCATGTGGCATATCACAGGAGCTGTGCCAGAGCACAGGCAAAGGATGTAGAAAGGGTGTGAGGTGGCCATGAATTAGTTTTCTTTTTTTAAGCACAGAAAGCAGGAAAAGTGCCTGGTGTATAGAGGGAGCTCACTGTCATGGAACATTTTACAAGAATGATGATGGGGTTGCTTCCCTAAGAGGAGCTGACACTGTTCATCTCTGGGGTCATCTATTTATTTTTGACTTCTCTGTGCTTCTCTGTGTTACATTCTTCTCAGATGTCATAATTTGAAATCCCTTAAAAAGACACATCAAGCTGGGTGGTGGCGGCGGCGGCGGCGGCGGCAGCGCACGCCTTTAATCCCAGCACTTGGGAGGCAGAGGCAGGCGGATCTCTGTGAGTTCGAGGCCAGCCTGGGCTACCAAGTGAGCTCCAGGAAAAGCACAAAGCTACACAGAGAAACCCTGTCTCAAAAAACCAAAAAAAAAAAAAAAAAAGACACATCAAAGCTTGGGATAAAACTTAGCACATAAATTGCTTGCCATGCAAACATGAGGACCTGAGTTTAATCCCCATCACTCCTATCAAAAAGTCAGGTATTGTGGTGTACACTTTTAATTCCAATGCTGGGGAGTAGAGTTGTGGGGAATCTCTGGGGTTCACCGGCCAGCCAATATTGCCTAACCAGTGAATCTTTGGCCAAGTGAGAGACACTGTCTCAAAATCAAGGTGGATGGGATCCAAGGACCAACATCCAAGATTGATCGCTGGTCTCCATGTGTTCATATATGCCTGTCCACCTGCAAGTACACACACACACATACACACACACACACATACACCACCACCACCACCACCACATCATATCATCCATCCATCCCTCCATCCAATTTCTTCTGTGGTTTACTGTTCTTTAAAATGCTCATTCTTGTGTGACTTCCTGCAGTCTCCCTTGTCCTTTTCTTTCTCCTGCACTAGACTATGGGCATGTTCAGACAGAAGATATATGCCATTTTCTGTTTTATGTGAAATGCCTGGATAAATTCTAGAGCTCTAGACCAGTGAGGGAAAAGCAATTGATGCATCTGGTTACAATTAGGTGCCCTGTGCTGGGTTCTATGGAAGTAGATGAGGGAGCCCAGTATCCATGCCAGGGGCTTTGGCAGGTTTACTGAGGTGGCTGGGTCTGATGGGTTTATAAGGATGCCTAGGAGTTCTCTGGAGGAAATCCCATTGTCACAAGAGGGCACAACATACGCAAAGCCGCAAGTAGGAGAGACGTTGCATGGTGGAGAGAATCTCTGAGGATGATCCTAGGCATTGTGGGATGGGTCAGACTCCTGTGGGGAGTGAGCTTGATTTGATAGTCCTCCGTGCACTTGCTGTGTGAAGAGAGGGTGTGTATCATGACAGATTGTGTCACTAAAAGAAAGTATATCCCATGACAGGAGACATAAGAAGGTGAATGTGAACAGCTCAATTGAATCTGCTTTATTGTTTTGCACAGCTCAGCTATGTCATTTTCTACATGCATGCTACCCATGTGAAATATAACAAAAGGTATGTATGTCATCTTGATTTTCTATTGGTTTTCTAGTGGAACAATGATTCTGGGAGCATAGCTCAATGGGAAACTATTTGACTAAAGGATTTGAGGCCCAGGGTCCAAAAATATATTTTCCTTTCCTAATATTGCAAAGTATGTTCAATTCAACATGTCATCAATATGAAAATTTAAGGGTACATACTACATTCTATGTTTCTGCTCTGGCTTGGAGGTCATGTGCATTCCATGCGTGGTGCACATTTTCATTGAGTTATCTGAAGAGCTACTATCTGCTGTTCATCCTGACCATTATGGACAGTGAGACTCTAACTAAACTAACTAGTTTGCTATCATTGGCAAAGTCTTAGAGCATCTCCTTTTATCCCCACACATACCAGTATCTACCAATGCCATTTCCAACATCTTATGAGCTGCGACTCCTATGATAGATAGCCCACATATGAATTTGGTTTAGCCAAACAATTGATAATAGTTTTATCAATGTGAACAAGTTGCTGGTATTAAAAACAAGAAATAGCTGATGGTCAGTAGGTAATTTGGCAATGCCTTGAATACTTGTGTCTTGAAGTAGACAAAGATGAAAGAGAGGACACTTTCTGCTTAGGTAATCATGGAGAAATATTACCTAAGACTGGATGAGTTCAGCACCATGGAAAGCTATATGAGTGGGAACAGACACAAGGGCCCAGACTCTCTTGCGGCATCCTGTCTGTACAGTAAGAGTATGATGCTGACTGATTCCTTGAGCCCCATCTCTGGGACACACAAAAAGTCAAAATGCTTGACTGGCATCTGTGATGCCAGCATTCCTACAGTGAGATGAAAGGGAGGATGAGAATAGAGCATCAAACAGAAGCTCACAAGCCAGCTAGCCTGGAGTGGAAGAAAATACAGTCCAAGCTCTGTCACAACAAGGTCGAAGGAGAGAACTGTGTTACTTCCCACCTATACTTCCTGCCTGGCTACTGGCCAATCAGCATTTTATTAAACCAGTGTACAAAAGCATTATCCCACAGCATTTCCCCTTTTCTGTTTAATTAGAAAGGAAGGTTTTAATTAACATATTAAAATTGCATATAACAAACAGTTATGAAGCAAGAATTATAGTTACAATAGACATGGGCTAGCATGAAGAAAATATATGTCTTGTGCCTGCAAGGTGGAGTCTACATCACAGGATTACTTTAATTTCTCACTGATGGTAATAAACTACCTCTCAACTCACATAGGAGGTGGGTGCCCACAGAACTCCCTTGTCTGTCTTCATCCATACATTCTTCAGTTACAACTGTCTGCCAAAGTCCATCAGAGAATAAACTCATTACTAAGAACATTAAATAAAGAGCATCATTTCAGAACCTGGATCTAGCTATAACCTAAGCCAGATTGAGTCTATGACTTTTCACTTTGCATCCTAATTCTCCCTAACATCTTTGTTTTGCCTCTTACCCAAGAGCATTTGGTTCAAACCTATCAGCCAACATCCATCCCGGCTTGTACATTCATACATCATCCACATTCTGTGCAATGGGGACATGGGAGTCATACAGACACACTACACACATGGCCAAACCAAGATAGGAAGGATGTGAATCATGTAGCCAGCCTTCATGCCTCCATATGGAAGAGACACTAACCCTCAACAGCACAGTGGCCATGGACCCACTCATTCTTATCCTTTGTTTTTAGTGTTGGTTCAATTCTCTGCTCTGAGCAATAGACTTGTAGAGGAACATTAAACAAAATCATCTAGGAAGCTGGTTTTAAATGTGCTTGAGTCAGCAAGATGGATGTAGTTCTTTTGTTGACCCCTCACTGTACCCATTCACAGAGGCTGGTTCTGCCCCAGAGATCATGAGGGTATCCAGATGCAGAGAGGGAACATAGGAAGAATGGACAGAGAGACGTGGGAACCACAATTCTACCCTACTTATTGCATGACCATAAGCAGGTGTCTTTACCTCTGAGTTTTCAAATGAGGAGATGGGCCAGCCTAGGCAAACAGTATGAGCTTCCCCATCAGAACATCCTCCCATTCATTCATTCTGGGTCCTCTTCCCAGCTTACACTGAACAGACCACTTTGTGCTAGCCTCAAGTTTCACAATTCTGGGCCTTAGTCTCCGTCAATCATGGCCACTCAAGCATCCTGAGCAACCTTTTGGTTGGAGTTTCTTGGCTAGCCTTAGATATTTTCTTTGGAGTCTCCTTAAAACATTCTCAAATGAGGACTTGCATCTCATCCTGTGATCACAATATGAGGACCAGGAGACCATGCAGAGAAACAAGGATTTCATATGCATCCTTCTCCAATCCATGAGTAGGACTTCCTCCAATGTGGCCCTATCCTATCTGAGGGTCTTTAGGAGACTTTGGGGGCAAGAGGCAGAATTAAGGTGCTGATGGTGTTGGGGAATTTTGGACTCTAACAAATTTGAAGACATAGACGATACTGTGTCAGACTAATGACAACCTAGGTTTAATGGCTTCTGTTGACTGTTCAGATTTTATGCATCAATGACTGTCACAGTGTTTGGAGAAAGGCTTCTTCCTGGAGTCTAGGCTCAACAGTGACACAAAGCCATAGTTACTTCTAAGGACAGGGTTGCCCCAAGCTTGGAGGAGCCAGGTATTGGGAACCTGAAACTGTTCTCTGGGAGGGGTCTTAAGCTGGCTTCATGGAATCTGTGAAGTTTCACTGAAGCAAAAGAATTGATTTAGGTAACATGAGGAAATGTAAATTGTAGGGCCCTGGCCCTCCCATTTTGAGTAAGCTGCAGCCTGCTTGCTGACCTTGACCAGATGTCCTCCCTGTGCCGATTCCCTGCTGGTTTCCTTCTTTCTGACCAGAGGTTCTTTGTTTATGGATCCTGCATTTGGTGTAAACAGCTTAGATGCAAGAATGTAGAACATTGGGTAGTGAACTTCTGCCCTCCAGGGATCCTCCATTGTGCTGTAAGCCTGTATTTAAGGTTTCCTCCCTCCAATAAATGGCATTTGGCATTCTGCTGTGGCGAATGACTTGCTGTTTCTTGTCTCTATTTTTTAATCCACAGCCCCTCGCTCAGACATGGTGAACAGGTGGTGGTAGCACGGGCATTACCGCAATAGTAAATATGTTTCAAGCAGAAACAGCAGCAAGCATAAAGGACCCGACATAAAGAGCTTGGGTCAGCTTGTCTTTCCAAGCCCTTCCCATCCATACCCTGGCTGCGTCTCTAAAGTTCCCCTCTAGATCTTGCCTGAACAAGAAAATGGCTTTTCTCAGTCATAATTGTACATAGTTATGTCTATTATTTCTGAATTCAATATAAAAAGTAGTGGCTTTGCTTTGGCATTTTCTACAAGCTTAGTTCCTCTCCCTCACCCCTGCTAGCCTTCCCTGTCCTCAGACCTTGCTAATGGCTTCCCCTTCCTTTTCCTTTCATGTCATATACATTCCCTGCTCCCTCTTTCCCCTTCTTCTCTTTCCTTAAGACTCTTTTCCTCTCATGGTCTTCTTTTTTGCAATCCACACACATTCTTAAGTGTTGTGTCAAAACTCTTAGCAAGTGTTTCTATAGTTTTCTTGACCTTTCCTTACTGTGTTGACTGACTAGAAATGAAGGGCATCACCACATCTGGTTTAGGTGTGCATAAACTCCTCACCTCTCTTCTTGGCTGTAGAAGAACTTGGCTAACTGACAAACAGGACTTATGGGAACAGGAAAGCTCTTCACATGCTGCCTTCAAACCTTGTTTATGTGTCTCAAGAAGCCAGAAGAGGGTGTCAGATCCTCTGGAGTTACAGATCCAAAATGGGTGCTGGGACTAAACTATTGTCCTCTGCAAGGGCAACAAGCACTCTTAACTGCTGAGCAATCTCACCAGTCTCACCACTGCATTGAAAACACAAATAGTATATGGCTACACATTAATGTTTTTCCTTAAAAATATTCAAGCCCATGTGTATATTCATATGTATGCATACATGTATGTATGCATGTATGTGTGTATGTATGTGTATGTATTACAAACAGTCTTAATGGAAGATGTGAAATCTCTCAACATTAAAGTTACTCAATAAGGACCAGGAAAACAGTCTACAGAAACAAAGGTTATTCTTCACAGCTGTATGATTTCAGCAGCTAAACCTGAAGGATGGCCTGAAGCATTACTATACAACCTGAACAAAACATATGCGATATCACAATTCTAACCTAAAACACCTTACACCCAGAGAAATGAAACAGGTTACAACCTGCAGAGAAAGTAGCAGGCAAAACTGCGTTACAACCAATATTTTAAAGAATCATTTTAACCCATGGCTCATTTTAACACTTAGGGATTGTTGATACTGTTGGTTGTGGTTCCTGTTGTTTTATCCCTGATTAATAATGTCTTTGTTTCACAGTGGCGATATTTCTACACAAACATCCCAGTCACTTCACTTTTGCCATCTGGCACATGCCATTTACTCCATTCATTCCTTGATTCTTCTCCCAGCTCTTCCATTAGCACACTCTACCTCCCCCTGCAATGTCAATTCATTTTTCTCTGGGCCTGATTCCAAGCTGTCATTTTGGGGTCCCTATATCCCACTTTTACTAGTTGGAGCAATATTTTCCCTCTGTTTTTTTCCTTGGTTCTAAATGTTTCCATTTCTTAGTTTATTCTCTCAAGTGCTTGACTAAGTTTCTCAAACTCACATAGAGGATCTAAGGACTAGGTAGAGACCCTCAAGCCACCACTGAACCAGGTACACAGTCAGCTTCAATTTCTTTGCCAATTGATCAATTGGTTTTTTGATAAATGGTCAAAATATATCAGTACAAAGTCATCATGGAAACAGTGCATGGACCCAGCTGTGTGGACACATTTCCTAACCTGGGAGTCTCAGGTTCTGCATCTGGACAATGCAGATGATAGCAATCCTCCCTGACTGAGATGTTGCAGAGACTGAAAGAAACAGCCAAGGAAACCGACTCTCTGAAACAAGGAGGATGGGAGCTCATTCCCTAGTGGTGCAGACACTGACTGATGACTGTTTTTGACAGAAGTCCTTCAGAGCATGAAGATGGATGTGGAGTCACTTCAGGAAACTGTGATGTGGTCATCAACAGTATTTAGGAGTTTTGAACTCACTAGATTGCAGCAGATTAAACTTATTTTTACCTCAGAATGATATGAGGTGAGTTGGTGCTTCTTTTCTCCCAGAAAATAGACTACTCCTCTGGGGGGGGGGGCAAGTTCAATGTCAAAGACATATGTGTAAAACTTGTCTTCCCACACAGAGGTGAGGACTTTGGAAGCAAGGCTCATTAGAGGTTGAGAAAGTCTGAGGCAGGAATCAGGCACAGTTTGGACAGTTCACACATCTGAATTCCCACAATCTGTAATTTCAGGCTCAAGGTGACAGTTCCACTTGTCCTCATCTCCACCTACATCCTGGTACCTAAAGCCTTTCTCTTAGAATGACTCTTTTCTTCTCCAAATACAGCCAGGAGGATAAGTCCAAGTTCCTTCAAGGAATAGGAAGCTGGAATCCACACCTCTCAGTCTCAAGCAGTGGTTTTTATGGAGTTTGAGTCACTCAGTCCTTTGTTCAAGTTCTGGCTCTGAGGCCCAATATTTCCCTCCCTCAGTAGTCCACTGCACCTGAGAAGGTAGAGGTTCAAATCCACAAGAGGATGTAGTGAGGACAAGAGAAAAGCTGAGAGGCACATGTGCTGCAAAGAGGAATGTCATGAGGGCACTTACGGGTTTAGGGCAGGGATGCAGGTCAGTGAACTCAGAATCCTGGACTTGCAAGCTGACCTGTCTTCCAATGGCAAAGGTGTGGAGCGGAAGATGCCCCTGGTTGTGAATGCCTCTGTGCATCTGTGAGTTTATGTCACTTGGACTAGGGATGAGAAGGGGTCAGGACTGGGTGTCAGACAAGACCACACATCCATAGCTGCCCCCCTCTGTGGTGTAATCCATCCTGGTCACTGTGGAAATGAGTGGATACAGTGAGGCCAGGCCAAGGTCAGTCCCATCACTGTCCAGGGAAGACAGCCTCCCACTGCTGATGTGACAGCCAATGTTCTGACAACTTTATTCTTATTCCAGGTTGGTGCACCGTGGCTTCATCTTACTCCCTGTGGCCTCTCTCCCTAGGATTTGATTCTGTCATCCACACAAACTGCCTGATGCCAGCTCAAGGGACCCTCCACGACGTCCTTCCTCACCCCACATTAAAATCCTAACTGCACCTGGTATGTGACTTGCTTCAGTTCTTTCATTAGGAGCTGTTGGCAGGGTGTGGGGTATGTGTGGGGTGAGATGGTAACTGAGTGACAGGGATAGATCCTGTGATCAACGGGACTTCAAGGAATAACTCACATCTTTTTCTACTTTTGTTTCAAATAGTACAAAATAAAATTTTTTAGGATAAGATTTTAGGATAAGATTAAAAACTATGATTTTAAATTTGGACAGGACAAACTAACAGAAGAAAAAGACTCCAAGAGAAGGCATGAGAATTAGAGATCCACTCATTCCCACACTCAGGAATATTATCAAAAACACTAAACTGGAAGTCATAATATAAGTGCAGAGTACCTAGTGGAGACACGTGCAGGCACCTTCTATGCTGCTTCAGTCTCTGTGAGTTCATATCAGTTTTGCTTTATCATTTAGAGGGCCCTGCTTTCCTGGTGTCCACAACCCCTTCTGACTCTTACACCCGTTCTGCCTCCTCTTCTGGGGATCCCTGAGCTATCTATGATGGGAGGAATTTGATGGAGACATTCCATTTAAGACTGAGCTCACAGCTTTCTTTTATGCACAGAGTCTCAGAAGCATGGAGAGATTGTGCATGCAGCTGCTATGTGACTATGGCAGGTCCCACACCATCCAGCCACACAAGCACAAGTGTGTATTGGCACCTTCTGTGTCCCAGACAGACAGTGGAACAGGGTCACACTAGAAGACAACCTCTCAGAGGTTTGCTGTGTCTCCTCAACAGTCCTGAGGACTGGTGCAGAATGAGGACCACCCTGTCCTATGAGACCCAGGAGCACAGACAGACAGGCACAGATGCCTGTGGACTTTCCTGCCTCTCTCTTCCTAGTGGGCATCTCAAGTCCTTATGTTCTGTAGCTTCACATAGATCTCCTATTGCTACTCAGTTCCTGGAGATCACCCCAGGCTACAGGACTCTTAGCCCCTGGGGAAATCATAGATCCTGATTACACCCAATGTTTCCAACTTTGATGATTGTCAGGGACACTGCAACTAAAGAGGTCTTTTTAGAAGTCCTGTTTGCATGCTAGGCACATCCCTGTAGAGGAGCAGCAGCTGAGCCGCCCAACTGAAAGGGCCACAGTGAAGGAGCAGTTCAGGTGTCAATGTGCTTATGAACCTGGGCATGGGACATGTAGAGTGGTGACCTCGGTCTCTAACATCACTATGTGTGTCACTCCTTCCTTCACTCATCTATGATGCTGTAGTTAAGCATCTGCACGGGGCCAGTCACTGTGATTCTAAGGTCACCACAAGGAAGAGCACACACAAGGCTCTCTGTGTCCCCAGGGATGGTGTTCTGTTCTAGTCACTGTTTGAGATTCTAATGTCACCATAAGGAAGAGCACACACCAGGCTCTCTCTTTGTCCAGGGATTTGGTTCTATTCTAACTAACCATGAATGGAGAAATTCACAGCCCACAACATCTCAGAGAGTGATTGATGTTTTAGGAAACCACAGGAGGAGGTTATGAGAGGAGGAGGGTGGGAACTGAGAAGCTGGCGAAAGACAGAAGGCTATTTGAGGGTGAGAACTTCCAAATGAACCATGAAGGACAGACAGGAAGCTATGCTAGGACACATGTGGCGCATGAGAGTGTGGGAAGGGTGTTAGGGAGGCATGAATGAGCTTTCTTTTTTAAACAAAGAAATCAAGTGAAGTGCTGCAGTATAGAGGGAGTTCACTGTGAGGGGGCATTTTACAACAGTGAAGTTTGAGAGGTTCTCTAAGAGGAGCTGGTACTGTTCATCTCATATGTCATGTATTCATTTGTGACTCCTCTGTGCTGATTACACTCTTCTCAGATGTCACAATTTTAAATTCCTTAAAAAGACACAACAGATCTTGGGACATAACTTAACGTAAATAGTGCAAGCCATGGAAGCAAGAAAACCTGAGTTTGATCCCCAGAACTCCAATCAAAATGTCTGGCATGGTGGTGTACTTTGAAAATCCAGTGCTAGAGGTTGAAGTTAGGAGGATCTCTGGGGCTCACTAGCCAGCAAATCATGCCTAGTCAATGAGTCTTGGGCCAAGTGAGAGATACTCTCTCAAAATTAAGGTGGATGGGACCCCAAGTACCAATACTCAACATTGATATCCAGTCTCCATGTGCACACACATGCCCACACACATGAGCACACTCACACATGCATGTCATCCACTGTCTTCTGTGATTTCCTTTTTTTCATAAACCACATTCCTGTGTGACTTACTGCAATCTCCCTTGCTCTTTTCAGTCTCCCCCACTAGAATGTGGACGTGTTCAGACAGAAGATATATGCTGTTTACTGTTTTACCTCAAGAGCCAGGATGACTTCCAGAGCCATAGCCTGGTGAGGGTGAAGGAACTGATGCATTTGTTGCAGTAAGTGCTACTGTGCCAAGTTCTGTGGAAGCAGATGAGGGAGCCCAGCAGCCATCCCAGGGCCTTCAGGAAGCTTTACTGAGGTGGCAGGGTCTGACAGGGGTAGAAGGATGACAGCCCTGCCACACACCTGGACTCAGCAGCTCTCCTCAGTCATGGGGGAGACTCTGTAACTCCTTTCTTCTATCCTTGATTCAAAAGCCACAACCACGTGGCCAAAACTGCCAAGTTATGCTGCTTGCTGGGCTGGAACACAGCCCCCTCATCCAATTACATTTTCACTAGCTTTCTGTTTTTAAAGTTGTACAACACCACACCTGGCCCTAAGTTTTTCTCTAATTCCTTTTAATTTTTATTTAATTTCCTTTCACTTTTCTTTAATTCATTTTCACAAGTCAGAATCTTAGCTGAGTGGGGTCTGGCCATGAGGTTACCACTCTCTTTTAATATCAGGCTTATCTTTAATCTGTTTATCTCCTTGAACACAGGACTTAGCTCCATTCCACTTCCTGGTGCCCCATTTCTCCTCAAAGTGTAGATTTTATTTTTCCTTTCTGAGCTTGCTCCTTTTCATTATAGATCTTCATGAGAGTGAACACTAGTAACCACATGACAGAGTCAATACTAGGCTGTTCTGAGACTTCCTCTGCCAAATAAATTAATCCAAATCTCTTCACTTTAGCCTCAGGAAGACTTTCAGGACAATGGTAAAAAGTAGCTACATTCTTTGCCAAAATATCACAAGAACAGTCTCTATGATGCATATTGAAATCCTTCTCCTCTAAAACTTCTTGAGCCTGGCCTCCACAGCTAAAATCACCCTCTGCATCACTGTCTTCCATGTTCCTACTAGCATGGCCCATCTGGGGCCCCACTTAAAGCACTTTACTGTGTTCCTAATCCAAACCAAAATCCACATTCCTTCAAACAAAAGCAAGGTCATGCCTATCAAAGAAATACCCCACTCTTGGTACCACCTTCTATCTTAGTTAGGGTTTTATTGCTTTCAAGGGACTCCATGACCATGGCAGCTCTTATAAAGGAAAACATTTCATTCGAGCTGGCTTACATTTTCAAAGGTCTAGTGCTCTGGAATAATCCTGTACACTATGAAATCATGTTGCTCTCATTGTTAAGAAAAAGCTGATTGGCTGATAGCCAGGCAGAAAGGATAGGCAGAACAACTAAACTGAGGATGCTGGGATGAAGAAGGACAGAGTCAGGAAGTCGCCAGACAGAGAGAAGCATGATGGACATGCCATACTGAGAAAATGTACCAAGCCATGTGACAAAGCATAAATAATAAATATGCATTAACATAAATGTAAAAGTGAGCTAGTAATAAGGCTGAGCTATTGGCTGAACATTTGTGATTAACTAAAGTCTCAGTGTGTATATGTGAGAGCTTGTGGCAAGACAGAAACTTCTGCCTACAAATGGCATCCAACGTAGTCTGTGCCCACAAACAACAGAAGTAGTCTAAAGAAAAATGCCCACGTCCCCCAAAAATGTGTCAGGGATGTTTAGTATCATTTAGGGGGATTGGTTCCAAGTTGTTATTGGTCATAGTGAAAAAAAAAAACTAGCCAAAAGAGTTAAATTCAAAGCTCTCTTTCTGAAAGAAAAAGGGACGATATAGAAGAGCTAAGAAGAAAGGTTAGATAATTGAATCCACTATTCTTAAATATTTTACTTTGGTATGGATTTTTGTATATTTATACACAATTAAAATTAATTTTGTTATACTATATGTGTAATTCTACTCTTGTTCAGATATTGTGCTTGTACAGCTCATTTTAAAATATAATTTATAATTAAGATATACAGGTTAGTAGTTATTAATTCATAATAGTCAAACTTATAGTCATGTTAGTTATGTTTTCAAGATCATACATATATATTTATACAGATAGATGGTCTCCAAATACTTCAAAGTCCTACAAAATATGGCATTTAATATGTTTAATCACCTAAGGCTTTTCATGACAGTGAGATACGTCTGCTCCTGGCAGCACCAATCTACTTCAACAAAGATAGTGGGCATCAAAAAAAAACTCCATATGGAATTTGTTTTCTTTATGGAAAAAGCTAGCTATGTGGGCAAAGAAACTTCTCTTGCCTTAATTGCTAATAGTTACTGTCCAAACTGGATCAGCAGGACACACACAAAAAAGTGACTGCCAAACTTTGCAAAGACAAGGTAGGACAGTTCTTCAAAATTCCCTGCTTTTCAAAATGTCTGTCAGATAATATAGGCTTGTAGGCAGGAATGGATTCCTGAACATTACAGAGAAACTTGGTTGAATGTTCAGACAGCCAGCTGTTTCTGTCATTTCTCTCAGTTTTTGGAAGTCTCTTGCTAAGCATTTTCTGTTTCCTTAGATAATATTATATACTTCTGGGGTCTTTGATGGAGTTGAAGACTAGACAGTTATAATTACAGTTTTCTTTAGTTATGATAAAAAGGTAAATTAGTTGCAAAACTTTAGACTCACCAAGATAAGACGGATTATAGAATATTTTCTCTAATTTTGTCAAATACAAATGAACTGGATATTGTAATTGTAATTTTTACTTGATAACTGTTTTTGCTATTTATAGTTTTACTATGTTAAGTTTAAAATCTATCTTTTAATTAGACAAAAACAGGGGAATGCTTTGGAATCATACTGTACAATGCAAAAATGTGTTGCTTTCATTGTTAATAAAAAGCTAATTGGGATGAAGAAGGGAAGAGTCAGAGAATTGACAGACAGACAGAAAGAAGCAAGATGGTCATGCTGTACTGAGAAAAGGTACCAAGCCACATACCAAAGCATAGATAAGAAATATGGGTCAACATAAATGTAAAAGTTAGCTAGTAACAAGCCTGAGCTATTGTCCAAGCATTTGTAACTAATATAAGCCTCAGTGTGTTTATTTGGGAGCTGCTGGAAAGACAGAAACTTCTGCCTACAGTTTTGTACATTTTCTTCATGACAAGAAGCATAGCAGCATGCAGGCAGTCATGATGCTAGAGAAGGAGCTGAGTGTTCTGCATCTTGAACCACAGGCAGCAGAAGGAGACTGTGTGCCACACTGGGTATAGCTTGAGCATATGAGACCTGAAAGCCTGCCCCCCCAAAATGACACACTTCCTCCAACAAGGCCTCACCTACTCCAACAAGGCTACATCTCCTAATAGAGCCACTTACTCACTCTTTATGCATTCAAACACATAAGTTTATGAGGGCCATTTCTATTCAAACCACCACACCCTGCAACCCACAAAAAGTCAGATGTGCTGGATGACATTTGTGATACCAGTGTTCCTACAGTAAGATGAAAGAGGAAAAAGAAACAAGAGAACTGCCCCAAATCTCATTCCAGCCTGGAATCTTAGAAAAATCACAAATCAAAACTTTTATATAAGAAAAAGAATCAGTCAGCTCTATTTTAAATCCTCAGGGTATGTATACATGCATCCACAGTTTTTTATATCAGGAAGCTGAGGGCAGAAATGAACACAAGGAATTAATCATTGTCCCATCCTAGCAAGAAAGGCATGTCAGCTAAAGAAAATTGGACTGTTTGGTTCTTGGCCCCTGACCTTAAAGAGTTCCTTACTCAATTATGTGCCTTTCTAAAACTTTCGATAGTCTTCTTGGGATTTTCACCTTAAAGTTATTTGACAAAAACATCTAGTCTAAACTAAGTTATTCTCAAAGCTTTGTTTCAGTCATGATGTACTCTGAAACCTGTGAACACATCTCCTAACATTAAGATTAAAAGAATTTAAGCTACTTGGGATCCTGGGGCTCAAATGATTTTCTTAATCATTAACCTAAGCCAGAGTCTATATGGTTCCTCAATAGAAACTCATGTGTTCTAGCTGTTTGATATCCCTTGTTTTATTTTTAATCCTCTGCAGCCTTTTCTTCATTAGAGGTAGGGGCAACATTTTATCCTATCTTTACCTATATTAATTTTTCCACTAAAATAACCTCTATTCTAATTTTTTACTATATTTATCAAAAACCCTCAATAAGAAAAATCTTATTTAAACTAATACTAATATTGTATAAAATCGCTGTTTCAGTTAAATAGTACAGCTTATAAGAAAATCATCTTCATAATAATCCACAGGTAAAATTCCTAGTAGAATGGGAATTTTCCGGGAAATGGCCACACTACATTAAGGGCAGTGGGTGTAAGGATTCAGTCCTTAATTACATCATCAGCCTTTGATGGCTTCCCAGCCTAAAAAGCGGGTGGGCCCTCTGTCTCTCTGCTTTCCGCTCCTTCCTCCAGTCAGCCCCCCCTCTCCTTCCCCCCTTTCTCTCCCCCCCCCCAATAAAGCTCTAAAAAGGTAACCATGGCTATGATTCTTTCAATCAGCACGCTCCTTCACCAGCATGGCTGCCACAGGCGGCGACCAGCCATGAGGGGCAGCACCGCAGCATAACCAACATTGGTGCCATGACACGGATACACCACCGAGCACCGAGGACCTGCTGTGACCACTGCCGCCTCTTCCCTCATCCAGTGAGACCGCGAGACCAAGAGCGTGCGTGAGTCCCTTGCCACCTCTGCTGGACCCCCACACCACTACCGCCATGATTCTTCACCACAGTAAGTCCGCTGTTCTCGCGGCTGTAGTCTGAGCTATATTCTTTGTGACAGACACCCCGGGGGTTGTCCTCGGGCTGTACTGGCAATGGCACATTTTCATTTCTGAGGAGAAAGTAAATGCTGTCTCGAGTCTACCGGATGGACCAACTGCAATGCAGTCGCAGCCCTTCGCATCCCTTGATGAAGAGGATGGCGAACTTGAGCTGATTCATGGATCTCTCTCTACTCTTTGGGGACGCCCAAGATTGTAGTCTGATCCCGGTTTGTTATTTTAATTTTTTATTTTTTTCTCGGCTACAGCCATGGGAAAAAGGGGCGGATACATTGGCGGATAGGGGCGGGCACCAGAAAACCTGGCCACATAACAGCATCGCAGGAACTTCTGCCAGCAAATGGGCAAATAAGAGTTACTTTATCTCCAAGCTTTCTGCTAAAGTTCTAAACCCTTCTCCTTCCCCACTTCTGCGTCTGCCACGTGCAACCTTTTCTGTCTGACTTCCACTGGCAGTGGGTGGGCTCAAATGGCAGGCTTGGGTGGCTTCTACGACTTGCCCTAACTCACCCTAACTCCACCCACTCATTCTCAAACTGCCTGAGAAACACAGACAAGTATGGAAGCGGCTAAGACCCATACAAATAAGTTTACAGTAGTCAGGATGGCTCTTAAGCCAAAAATCAGCTTATATCCTCAGACAAGTCTTCCAGAAAGTATCAGTTTATAGTCTGCCTACTGGCAGATCTTCCAAAAGCTGTCCTTAAGCCACCAATCATCAGGAAAAAAAAATTCAGGACATGGAATAAAATCTGTCTCTTGTTCCCTAGACCTCCCCAACTAAAACTTAAGCATCTGGAAAGCAAGGCTCCTGACCCCACGGGCAAAAGAGTCATCTGTGGCATTTAAGGTGTGCCAGGGAAGAGATAAAAGCCCGAAAACAAAATTGCCAAGTGCTGGCACTCACTGACTCCCAAAAGCTGTTGGGTCCCTGTTTTAAGTGAGGAAAAGGCCACTGGCTAGTGAATGCCCTGCCAGGCCATCAACAGCCTTGTTAAAAGTGCTACCTAGAAAGACAAAGAGTCAGCTGACTGTCCCCAGGCACCAAGATGCATGGGTACATCAAGCTAAGCAGACTTAGGCTTGGCTACAGACATGTCAGGGAACCCAGAACGCAGCAGGGAAGTGATCCGTTTCTTTCCTTCTGGACACCAGAGCCACTGACTCAGTCCTGGGAGTTTTGGAATGCCACCTCTCCTTTATTGTCTGGTACAGAGGACAGCCTTACCACCTCACCAGATTTAATTGCACTTTCAGAGTTACTTAATGAAAAAGATTAATAAGAGATCATTGTTTCACTCCAGATCCACTGCCTGTGTTTCTCACGTGCATACAGACAGGGCCCTGATCTTTGCCTTGTTCCTAATTCCAAAAAAATAAATTCTCATGCACCACAAGCTTTTCTCTTCCCAGTTCCCTGTTTTAACTCACTGTTCAGCTAATGGTACAGGACCACCACAGAACTGGAGTCCAGAGATCATCAAATAAGAAACTGTAACAGCTAAAAGGTATTTACACCCCCAGACCCAAAAGCGTCTGGGTGCTACAAAAGACTTTAAGGTAAACATTTATTACTATGAGATGCTTCTAACAATTGATCACCTGTCTCCTAGATGCTGAACTAGTAAAGGAAACAGGTGCTTTAAAATAATCTGTCTCTGATAAAGCTTAACATGTTTCAAAATCCGTAGAGACAGACTGGATCTTCCTCAGATAAATGTCAACATAAAATAATAATGTTTCTTTTATCTCTCTAAGTTTTTTTTCTATGTCACCAGCATCTTGTCAAACAAAAAGTTCCCAGCCACAGCCAAGAGGGATACATGTCTCCAGAGCAAACGGATGACCGACAGCATCCCACAACGCCTGTCTACCTCGGAAAACTCCCCTTCTCCATTCCCCCCAGAGCCAACCAACGTCCAAAAGTCAGCTGGAAGCAGTTTTTGTGAGGAACGACACCCCGAGTCCCATCTACCTGCTTTTTTTATAATAAGGGAAAGTCTGGGATGTATGGATTCGGTCCTTAATTACGTCATCAGCCTTCAACGACTTCCCAGCCTAAAAAGTAGATGGGCCCTCTGTCTCTCTCCTTTCCGCTCCTTCCTCCAGTCTGCCCCCACTCTCCTTCCCCCCTTTTTCTCTCCCCCCCAATAAAGCTTTAAAAAGGTAACCATGGCTATGATTCTTTCAATCAGCACGCTCCTCCGCTGGCATGGCCACCACGGGTGGCAACCAGCCATGAGGGGCAGCGCCGCAGCATAACCAACGGTGGGGATCTCCCCACACCCATTCACACCGTGCCAGATACCAGAGAAAAATGGCAGCAGCAAAACCTGCAAAGACACAGCAGTAGAAGAAACATTTTGGGGCTGACACTCTCAGGGCCTTACCTATACAAGATTCCCAGCAGGGTTTGTTTCCTGGTGGGCTGATCTCTTGAAGTCAGTTGCCATCTGTTGCTCCTCTAATATGGACACTGGCAAAACAGATACCTGTAGAACATTCCAATCATCTGATACACAGTGTACATTTTTCTCCAAAGTCCATAGAATTATCTCTAAAATAGACCATGTTTGAAGCAACAAAGCAAGTCTTTGAAGGTAGAAGATAACTAAAATTATTTATTCCATTCAATCAGATCAAAAATTGAAAGAAACTAAAAATCAACAGCAAGAGGAACTATACAAATACTGAGAGTATGACTAATGAATTCTTGAGTGACCAATGGTCATTGAAGAAATCAAGAGAGAAATTGACAACATCCTAGAATTAAATGAAAATGAAACCACAAGTCATAAGAACACTAGGGACCACCATTTTTTCATCATACCTTGTGACCATCATTTTGTTCTCTGTGTATTGGAGTGTTTTTATTTTCAGACCTCACCTACAAGTGACTTTATGGAACATTTTTCTTTCTAACGGGTTGTTTTCTTCTAGACAACAACCCTTCCCCATCACTCAACTCCTC
>CABHPQ010149996.1:0-25316 GCA_902168405.1 Peromyscus aztecus
TATATAAAAGTTTTGTCGCTTTGTTCTAGGCACTTTTATATCTTTGATAATTCCCATCCTTGCTTTCAAAACACAGAATTTTATATGTTGTCTGTCTACTCTTTCGCAGAATGGTAACCCCCAAACCATAACACAACCTGTGTTAATTACAAGCTGGCAAGTCACTGTAGCCTCAGGGTTTTTGCTCCCGTTTGTTTTTGAGTCTAGCGGGACTGCTCTGGGTAAACTGAGGACTCACTGAGAAGATGGGTGCCTCTGACTCTGCCTCCTGACACTGGCACAGTGAGTGGTGTGCACAAGCAGTGACATTATGATCTTTCCATCTTGCTTCTAACGGCCCTAACTGCTCCACTTCAGAATTGTGTTGCATTGTCCATGTTATGTGTAAAATAGCTGTTTTGTACGACAATTCATTCTGTTGCATCATTTTCAACTATTTTAATTTGCCCATTTTGTTTTTCTTCCTTTAAGCGGTTTCTTAAATGACTTATATTTTTCTGATTTTCCATTAAGAGTTTACAAATTTGTCCAGATCACACTGGGCTTAGTAATGTATGTACTTGGGAAAAGAGTCAGGACAATCAAGAGTTCTATGCTAGCTAATTAGAAAATTAGCAGCTAGCCTGTGCTACATGTGACCCTCTCTAAGCAAAACAAAGCAAACAAAAGCAAGAAAACAATAATACAAAAACAAAACAAAAATATAGTAAATTTCACTGATTGCATTAACCTTTTTAGACATGTTTTCTCATTGGCAGTGAATTTAATTGTCAAAGATACTATTTTGTTTATCATATATTTAGAGTAAATATAAGAAATATATTGAGCTTTAGTGTGTATTGATCACACCACCATTTAACATTATTTAAAGAAGTAAAACCTGTATATATTATTCCACAATAATATTCTAAATTATAAATCTTTTAAATTGAAACCAACATATATTATCCTACCCATCCTGAGAGTCGAAATAGAATACTACTTGAAATAACTAATTTTTTCACATAAGCTCTGTTTTCATAAAGATAAATGAACAAATTTTGAATAAAACTCAAAATTGAATAAAACTCAACTTTAATTGCCCTTTTTAAAGATTTGAAACATGTGTTTAGATTGACCTCCTTTTCTAGTATTCACATCACATAAACTAAGGTTTTGTATTTAAGTATAAACATTATCCTCACTTCTTAAACCTGGGTCTGAAAGTACTAGTTACAAATATGGTGTCTTACTGAATTTTGTCTGCCTTCCTATTCATAACAAAATCCCAAGAGTCTACTTTATGAAGAATGGAGGTTTATTCATATCATGTTTGTGAAACTTCAAGGGCATGGCAATGAACTCAGTCAGTTTGATGAGGAACCCATGCATAAGGAAGAGATTACCTGGACAGACAAGACACTAGAGAGGCTGCATTCCCACAACCCCTTCCAGTAATCTATTCCCCAAAAGACCTAAGGACTTTCCATTAACCCCACCACATTAAGTTCCACACTCTCTTCATTGCCAAACTAAGAAGCAAGCCTCTCACACATGAGCCATTGTGACATGGTCATTTCATATGGTATGCACTTGAATGCAGATATAAGATGTGTAAACTCCAATATGATAGATGTATGTAAGAGAATGGCAATATAAATTCTATTAATTGTTAACTATAAAGGTACAGTACTTTACCAAACAGGTAGTGAAATGGAAAGCATTTTTACTAAATAATATTTGAGAGAATATGGTGAGGAAGGAGAATTAAAAAGATGAATGGATTGTGATGGTTAATGTTAATTACCAGCTTGACCGTCTAGAATCACCCAGAAGACAGCCTCGAAGCATGCTTGTAGGGATGCTTCAAGCACCTCCTGCTTTGTCTGCTGCACAATCATGGAGTATACTCTTGAACTATGAGTCATACCATTTCTCCCTTAACTTGCTTTTGTCCACATATTTTACCACAGCAGAGAGAAAAACATTGTAACAGTGAGTGTGTGACAGAGCCTTGAAATCCTGGCAGAATAATTTTGTTGATATGTGATTACCAGTAGAGAAACTTGGAGAATTAGGAAAAGTGTTGACTTACTGTTAATTGTCCTCTCAGAGATGACCTAAAGGAGGGAAACCTTCTAGAAACCAATTCATGACCAGTTAAGAAATTATAAAACACTAGATGAGCGAAGTTTCCTTCAGTTTAAAAGCAGGAGCTTTTGCAAAGATGACTATAGAAAACATAAACACTGCTTGTCAGTAAAGGATAACTAATATACTGATGCAAAGACAAATAATTATTTTATGTACAGTAAAGAATTAGTCTTGAAGATTGTGTATGTGATAACAGCTTCACGCCATTTTGTTGCGTGTTATTTTTTGTTGCTTTAAATGGCAGTTAAAAACAGGCTGTAGGTACTCCATCCTTATTTTCTTAAAGGTTTTATCATTGATCATCATGGTTTCTGAAGGATTTGACCTTCTACTCAAGCACTCATAGTAAAATATCATTTTAATGTCAGTTATGGAATGTCAGTGTTCCATGGAACCCTGCTTATGGGTGTGATAATAGAACAAAGCAGTTGAGAAGAAAGTCAAAGGAAAAAGAAACTTAATATGGCTGTTGGATTGCACAAAAATCTTTAGGAACAGCATCTATATTGTTTTCTTCATTGTGATGAAGACATCTGAGTCAATAGAAGGGAAGAAGGGAGAGAGGGAGAGAAGGGAGAAACACAAATGTATGTGGATGCATCACCTTAATAAAAGTTCCAAGAGCACTTTAAAAAATACTTTATACAGATTTGGAGAAAGAAGAAATTCATCTCTTTGGGACTTTCCAGATAATATAAAGTAATAAATGTCACACAGACTGGCGTCTCTCATACTCTGTCCAGTGAGGTAGAAACTCGTTTTCTGCTTGGCTGCTCAGCCCAAGAGCAACGACTTTCAGCAAGAAAACAAAGCAAACTGTGACATAAGGTGCAACAAGGGACAGCTTCAGGGTGACTGATGGAATACTGAGTGCATTTTCAGTCTATCGGAACGTAAACAACTTGTGAGACTTTGAAGTGTGTTCTAGTGCTTGGTTTTCACGCTTTTACTACTACCAGAGTACTATAATTTAGCTTCTCACATGTTATTAATAATTATTATATTACTTTTATTATTGCCCCCAGACTCTTTCAATTAGACTATCATCTGGCTGATTTCAGTTCCATTCACAAAGGATAAATTCTCCTTGTCAGCAGTACACATTCAAGATTTTATCAAGTATCTTATTTTTCCTATATTCCCATTATCCTAGTACTGTTTTTCTAGTATTTTGATCATGGAAGCTGTCACTCATATGGCTGCACAACTGTAGTTGAAAAGATATGAAATACATATGTGTGTGTCAACTATATATCACACATATATATATATATGGAGTAAGACATATATGAAGCACGACACTGTACCTTGTTGCAGGGTATATGGATTGGAGAATCTCAACAGTATTTAAACATTTTTCTTCATGTAGAATTTTAGTGTTTCCCTTCCATTAAACCCGTGGGAGTGGAGGACTGAGAGGAAGATAAAGGTTTTCTGTGAAGGCTTAATTAATGGCATACAGTGGAGGACATGCTCTTGTCTGTTTTTATATCGACTGCTATTTTGTCTCAAAACTGTTGAGTCTTGTTGGAGATGGAGAGCTGTGGATACAGGAAAGCATCTTGGTGTTTCCATTGACATTTGAGTTAATTCTGCTTGCAATCAGTTTAATTGGAAGGAAGTATAATATGTATTTCCTTCTGTATATCCTTATCCTTACCTACAACTTCACCATCATTTCCTAAAGTATCAAAGCTAAATGAACATGGTGACCCAGGCTTATGTTTTATATAGCTACCTTGTTTGGAGGAGGCAAAATGCCTACACATTTCCATTTTTTGACTAATGATTTAGAGGCATGAGGGTTTATAATTTTTTTTTATCCAGACCTGAGGGAAATAAGGCCAGAGATTAGAAGAATGTATTAATCATTTTTTTAGCAAGATTACAAGAAAAAAACAGGCTTATTCTCATATTCAAAATGAATAGAATTTCCAAATTTGGAAGACTGAAGTAGAAAGGAAGAAATTACCTCAAAGTGATTTCTGTTCTTGGGTTCTTTATATTTTCCAAAAGTAAAGGGTACAGATCACATCTTACTTATCATTACAATCTCAGTCTTTAGTATAATGAGCAACATTCAAGTGTTTACTGTTTGTTACAATGTTCCCAACTATGTTTTTAATTCCCGTTAGATTTCAGATGCATTTTTGCTCTAACTTTTTATTTCTTAAGTTATTTTTGAAGGCTGGGGTTTCCTGACTTTAAAATTAGCTTTAGCTGTACAACTGATCTCACTGAGTAATTCCAACATTTAATTTTACAAACTAAATTTGTACAATATTAGGGTTTTAATGTGTATTTGTTACATAACTAATTATTCTTTTAAACTTAGTAATAGTCTTTAATGAAATCTAGAATCTTTCAAATTTTCAGTCAGAGTGACAATTTCTTTCATATTACTTTTCATAGTTACTGCAGTAGTGGAAAGTTTCCCAGGAATTTTAAGAGGCATCTTGTTGCTATAAGAAAATAGCCCTAGATCAGCCCATGTCACTCTCATCTCTGGTGAAGGCCTCAATGGTCAACATCATAGCAAAACAAGATGAATAGGAGGAGAAAGATGAGGAGGAAGAGGAGGATTTCTTTTAAGAAGGCCTAAGCAGATGGGTGATCTTACATTGTAGCAGCCCACTCTTGGAAAAGATAATCAGAAGAGGTGAACTTATTTTACTCTCATGGGGCAAATTGATAATGAGGCAATATAATCTAGTACATTCTTGGTTCATTTTTATCAGATTATTACTGTAACATAGACTCTTTTTCTTGAGTAGTTTATCTTACCCGTGTCTTTCCAAGGCACTATTCTAGGAACAAGTTTTTGTTTGTTGTTTTTTGTTTTTTTTTGTTTTTGAAATATGTTTTCCCACTCAGACTAAAGCAGTGTGGGATACATATAAAGAGTAGCCTTTTCCACATTAGAAGATAGATTTATCATAATAAAATAATGATCTCTCCCTGAAAACATTTCCTAAAATCTGTGAGTATTAGCTAAAGGCTGCTTGAGGAGATGATTGGTAATACATATCAACATTAATTTTTATATTATGTGTGGTAGATAAAGGCCATAGGTATAAATAAACATCCTCCAAAGTTCAAAACAGTCACTCAGTGTGGAGAAACATCTGGTCCCAATAGATTAGTAAGAAGGATAGATAAGTAACATTGGCTAATTATATATGTGCATGTAGTGTATGTGCCAGACCATGAATAGCCATGATCTGCTTATGTACCCAATAGATCACATTACTATTTTCCATTCTTATGGCCAAAATTATTTTGGTGACACTCTTGGGAAGACATTGAATGCCCTGCTGAAGCACTGGTGGATGATGTCTATGGCCTTTGTGTTATCTGCTCTGATAGCTGCATGGTCACTAAAGGGAATTAGACAAAGCCACACTGATTACTACCCAGTGGACAATATCACAAGCCAGAGCCAGCAACTGAATACTGACACTCTGACGGTTTGCCCTGCATTTCATATGCTCCTGGGTGGGTAATTTAACCTTGATGTAATAACCAGGGTTGCCTTTGCAGCCTGAAAGAGAATGGCACAGAGGGTTTGAGATTTTAATATAGACAGAGATTTCCAAGTTTTGTATTGTAGTTCCCCATAAATTTATTTATTTTTCCAGTTTTCCTCTCCAAGCTTGTATCAAGAGTCACTGGATCTGATCCTACTCATAGGTCCTGTTGCATTACCAGCTGATAATTAAGCCAGATGATCCTTGCCATTTCCCTGAAAATTTGTATTTTATACATTTCCCTCCAATAGAATATATATACCTGCTTAAAACTCATCCATTTTTTGACCCTGAATTTGTTTTATCTGTTATATTTTCCTTTACCAAACTGATAAGAAAACTTTATTTTGGGGTGCAATACTCTATATGATCTTTTAACTCACCTACTGGCATATTACATGGACCAACATAAAAGAGAGTATGTTTTCTCTAGAAAATTCTACCTTTACATTCTCAGAATGTCTTTTTTATCAGCAGTTTTGGTTGACTTGTAGTGTTTAACATAAATCTGCTCTGTCTTTTAAAAGAAAAAAAACACTTCACAGAAATCTCTCCTCTTCAACAGAGAAAACATACCTGCAAAGTCAAGATGCAGTATAACTATCATGATAAATATTTATTTATATGTTTATAAAATGAGAAATACATTGCCTTGTCTTTCAAATGATATGATAGTTCACTATTATATCTCAGATATTGACACCAAGAGCTAGCCAAGAAAGTAGTAGTGCAACAGTGTAGTGTATGTGTGCATGTGTGTACATGTGTGTGTGTGTGTATGTGTATGTGTGTGTGTGTGAGTGTGTGTGTGTGAGTGTGTGTGTGTGTGTGTGTGTGTGTGTGTGTGTGTGTAGGCTACAGGTCAATGTTGTATGTGTTCCCAGTTACTCTTCATCTTATTTGTTAAGACAAGCTCTCTTGCAGAACCTAGAGCTCACTGACCCACTTAGAGTGGTTTGCCAGAAAACCCCAGGGGCCAGGGGTTCACCTGTCTCTGTTTCCATGGTGCTTAGGTTATAAGCTCTTGCTCATGAGCAGCTCTTTATGTAGGTTCTTGGAGATCAAATTCAGATCCTCATGCTTTCATGGCAAGTACTGTACACAACAATGCTTCTCCTCTACCCTCTAATTTGATTTGTATTTATTTTTAACTGAAATAGAAACATAAAAACTGCACATGTAAGCATCTTGTGTAATGTGTAATGATCAAGTCATGCTAAACTCTTGAAGTAATTTCTTCATACAATTTCCTAAAAAAAGCTTTTCAGTGTATGATGTTTTTATAGGTAGAAGGTTTTTTGTTGTTGTAGCTTTGGTTTGTGTTGTTCCCAAACACACAGTTCTTGTGCTTCAGTCTCCAAGATGCCAGGGCACCAAGCAGATGTCACCGTACTGGGCTTTGAGCAAGTTCAAACTGCTCTATCTCGTCCCATTCTATAATTATACATAGCAACTCTTTGAAGAGATTTTAAAACTGAGTTTTGTCATATATATAATTATTGAATAATTTTGTTCTGGCATTTATGACTTTAAACAATAGTTTTTGCATAAATTTAGCTTATTCGACTTTTTGAAAAAAAATATGTTTCTTTCTTCTCTCGTAGAATACCATTCAGTGCCAAAACAAATACACACTCAACCATACACACTTAAATTTAAATCTCCATATTTAATGATGTTACAGTTTAGAGTCACTGCACATATGTGTCTGTGAACCAGAGAGTCGTTGAAATAATCTATCTCGTAAAATTGGCAAAAATACAAGGGGAAATTGTGTAATGTAGAAGGAAAAATCTCTAAAGAATCCTATTTCAGAGTTAGCTAAACGATGAAGAAAACTCAACAAGTTAGTAGAGTTGTAGGGCTTATCTTGAAGGCCATTTTATTCTCCCCATGTCTTCCTTCATTCTTTAAAATCTATGGCCTTCTGGGCTTGTTTCAACCATCCGCTGTTATGTTTTCCCCACCCTAGAATGGCATCTCAGTGGGTGTTTCCCATAAGCCTTAACAGTCTTCTTTAGAGCAGTGATTCATAACTGACATGTACCCCAAAACTTTGGTTTCTCAGATATTGATAATGTTATGAATCCATTTAAATTGAAGACCAAAAATTTAATGAACATTCCTATTTCTGATGAAAAACAAAACAGATTTCTTGACAGTGGGCCTCCATATTTTATGAAAGAAACCTAAAGCTTAACAGATGGGACTTATTCATTTAGCACAATGCTTTGCTTCCCCTTCACTTCCTTCCATCACGTCCACTGCTTCGCTGACATGGTTTTGTGCCCTGAGTGGTATGGAGTCCATGACCTTGTCTATTTTCCAGATGACCCCTCATTTTCATCCCGGTGTAACTTTCCTACAAGACTTACTTTATGTTCTCCCAACAGTTTAAATGTAACCAGTGGCAACAATATTCTATAAAAACCATGAGTGGTAAAAAGCTCAAGAAGTCCTTGGCAAGGCTATACTTAGAAATGACAATCAGTTCTTTTCAAATTGCACACTGAAGGTAGTTATATTCGAAGAAGATAATCCCATCTTTTGTTTAAGGAATGAAAAGTGAATAAACATTGACCTAACCATTGGTATTGTCTATCTACAAGGTAGAAAGGATGACTCACTCTGACTCAGTGTTGCAACACCAGTACGTAATAAAAAGGTGTTCCAGAAAACATTTTTTTGTCATTCTTTGTTATACAGTATAACCTTCAGTGCTTACCTTCCCTAACCTAACACATTCAGAATATGACCTACTCTCTTTTCCAAGATCAAGGTTCTTGCTATCTGACATATTAGAATATAGCAAGCCTGGACTTGGAACATTAGACTTAATTTTTGCTTACTTGAAGGAAAAGTATGCTTTGAGAAGTCTTTATGAATCTTTAAAGATGCAACTTCTATCTCAATATTCCAGTAGATAAAAGAATGAGTACTATGCTGACAATCATTACATTTATGTCAAGGTCAGCACATTGAGAGCTAACGTTTTCCCCAAAGGGATAAACAAATGAATGAGTGGACTTGATTGAAAAATGGGTGGTGGAAGGGGGAAACTGGAGGGATGAAGAGGTGGATCTGTGATTGTTACGTAAAATGAATAAAAAATTTCTTAATAAAAAAAAGAAACATGAAGGAAGTGGACTATGAAATGATGTTTGAAAGTAACAAAAGTACAGGGGCCTAGACAAATACGATCTAGTTAATAAGGACTAATTTATAATTATTATAACAATAAATAAGGAAATGAGATTTTATTTCCAAAACTCATAGAGACATGTATCATCTATTCATGTCCTATGTATTTGATGACTGAAGGGTAGGTAGGAATTGTCTTTGGATTGCTGAAGAGAGAAAGGAAAATGGCATCTTTTAAAGAAATGGAAGAGAACAGGAGAGACCAAGCTCCAGCTTGAGCATGCTGCTGTTTCACACACAGACAGCTTTGAGAGCATCAGGGTATTGTAACTATACAATGATCTCTCATGTCTCTAATTTGTAAGTCTCAGGGCGTCCCCCTATCAGAAAACAAGTTTATGTCAAATTAATGAAATAAAACAAAAAGTACTTCACTTGCTGTTCTAAAATGTATTGCTTTACCTGATTGAAACTAGCTCCAATAAACTTTTATTGCAGTCAATTATATTTTGCTTTTATAAAGTTGATAAAACACTTGGAAGAAGGTAGAGTTGCTAAAGAATACCAAAATTTAAAGGGCATGGGAATACAAATAATGGTGGAAATGTTGGCAATTGTGAGATATGTACAAGGTGAAACAAAAAAGTTAGACATAAATCTCCAACAAATGTATATAGCATTTCAGATGAGCAACACAGTTACATTGAGCATAGATTAAGTAAGCAATCTTATTTTTAATAACTTGAATTGAAAATAAGTGTGCAAAGAGTTCTTCTAAGAGCAAAACTAAAATGTGAGCTTGCATAAAATAAGAGTTTACCCTGAGTTAAATACTCCCCTCAAATGTTACAGACATCATGATTATAAATTAATTTACAAAGAAAAAAATTCACTGATTTGTGATCAACTTTTGAAATACGGGTGAAATTTTAATTTTACTATGCTATAATACTGCAGTATATCATTCAAGTGTAATTTATGTAGTTTGTTTTTGGCCTTTATGTTCTTATTTGATAGTAAAATACTATGTTTTGTCTACTTGATTGTAGACTAAAGGTTCCCAAACCACGACTGCCTCTGGGTCCCAGAAAAAAGTGAAGAGAACACTGCCAAATCCCCCTCCTGAGGAGGCATCCACTGGAACACAGCCGACCTACAGCACAATGGGCACTGCATCCAGGAGAAGAATGTGCAGAACCAATACCATGGCTCGAGCCAAGATTCTCCAGGACATAGACCGAGAGCTTGACCTCGTGGAAAGGGAGTCTGCCAAGCTTAGAAAGAAGCAAGCAGAACTTGATGAAGAAGAAAAGGAGATTGACGCCAAGTTGCGGTATCTGGAAATGGGAATCAACAGGAGAAAAGAAGCGTTACTGAAGGAGAGAGAAAAGAGAGAGCGTGCTTACCTGCAGGGGGTAGCTGAGGACCGTGATTACATGTCTGACAGTGAGGTCAGCAGCACCAGACCAAGCCGAATAGAAAGTCAGCACGGCATTGAGCGACCGAGGACAGCTCCCCAAACTGAATTCAGCCAGTTCATACCACCACAAACGCAAACCGAAGCTCAGCTGGTTCCTCCAACCAGTCCTTACACACAATACCAGTACTCATCGCCTGCTCTTCCCACCCAAGCACCCACCCCGTATACTCAACAATCTCATTTCCAACAGCAGACATTGTACCATCAGCAAGTCTCACCTTACCAGACTCAACCAACCTTCCAAGCGGTGGCAACCATGTCCTTCACACCTCAAGCTCAACCTACTCCAAGTCCACAAACATCGTATCAATTACCATCACAGATGATGGTGATACAACAGAAGCCTCGGCAAACAACACTGTATTTGGAACCCAAGATAACTTCCAACTATGAAGTGATTCGCAACCAACCCCTGATGATCGCTCCTGTTTCTTCTGATAATACGTATGCTGTCTCCCATCTCGGGAGCAAGTACAATAGTTTGGATTTGAGAATAGGTTTGGAGGAAAGAAGCAGCATGGTGAGCAGTCCAATATCAAGCATATCTGCAGACTCTTTCTATGCAGACATCGACCACCACACTTCAAGGAATTATGTCCTAATAGATGACATTGGAGAGATCACCAAAGGGACAGCAGCACTGAGCACAGCATTTAGTCTTCATGAAAAGGATCTGTCCAAAACAGACCGTCTCCTTAGGACCACTGAGACACGGAGGTCTCAGGAAGTGACAGATTTCCTAGCACCTTTGCAGACTTCCTCAAGATTGCATAGCTATGTGAAAGCGGAGGAGGACCCGATGGAGGACCCGTATGAGTTAAAGCTTCTGAAACAGCAGATTAAGCAAGAATTCCGTAGAGGGACGGAGAGCCTGGATCACCTTGCTGGTCTTTCACATTATTACCATGCTGATACTAGCTATAGACACTTTCCCAAGTCTGAGAAGTATAGCATCAGTAGACTCACCCTTGAAAAGCAAGCAGCCAAACAATTACCAGCAGCCATACTTTACCAAAAGCAATCAAAGCACAAGAAATCATTAATTGACCCTAAAATGTCCAAGTTTTCACCTATTCAAGAAAGTAGAGACCTTGAACCTGATTATCCAAGTTATATGAGTTCCAGCACTTCATCTATTGGTGGCATTTCTTCTAGGGCAAGGCTTCTTCAAGATGATATAACATTTGGCCTCAGAAAAAATATTACAGATCAACAAAAATTTATGGGCTCATCACTTGGGTCAGGACTAGGCACATTAGGAAATACCATCAGGTCAGCACTCCAGGATGAAGCAGATAAGCCATACAGCAGCGGGAGCAGGTCCAGACCTTCCTCTAGACCTTCCTCTGTCTATGGGCTTGATTTATCCATTAAGAGGGAATCTTCCAGCTCATCGCTAAGACTGAAAGCTCAAGAGGCTGAAGCTCTTGATGTCTCCTTTGGCCATTCATCATCTTCTTCCAGAACTAAGCCCACCAGCTTACCAATCAGCCAAAGTAGAGGAAGAATACCAATTGTGGCCCAGAATTCAGAAGAGGAAAGTCCACTCAGTCCTGTTGGCCAACCAATGGGAATGGCCAGGGCTGCAGCTGGACCTTTGCCCCCCATATCTGCAGACACAAGGGATCAGTTTGGATCAAGTCACTCATTGCCCGAAGTTCAGCAACACATGAGAGAAGAGTCACGGACACGGGGGTATGACCGTGACATAGCATTCATCATGGATGACTTCCAACATGCTATGTCTGACAGTGAAGGTAAATGGGGCCTCAAACTACCATGTTACTCTCAAAACTCAAACTCGTACCTTTCTGCATGTTTAATTTTCTTTCTCCAAGGATACAGTTCATCTTTCTTGGTGCAACTTGTGCATGTTTATTTCCATTTTATTTCTTGTATGTGTACTTCTTGTATGTAGAATCAGTGGCATGTTTCTCTTTGATTATTTTTAGTTTATTATTTTAGTCTGTTCCTTGATTGTTGGCTTGATTTCTTTTGTGTATCATTTTTTAAACAAATATTACATAATTCTATCAATAAAATATGGTCATCCTTAAAATATATAACTGGGAAGATTTTCATTGTATGGTTCTTTCCACTTCAAAAATATATTTTGACATATTTAATAAATTTTACAAAAATCACTAAGAATTAGAACCATTCAGTAATAGTATTTGGTTCTACTTTGAATGGAGATGAGTGTTTGCTTCATCAGAGCTTGTTCTGTTGCGGAGAGCTTTTGCAACAACTTGATGTTAGTATAATGTAGAATTTTGTCATTCTCATTGAATAGATGTGTTTCATCTTCCTTTATTATGAAAATTATTACTGACAATTTTGTATATTTAGTGTTTTACATTAGAAAGTTTAACTCTAATTAGGATATTAAAGTAATTTTTCAGTATATATAAAACATTCTGTTCAAAACTGAAGAAATGTATAGATTGCTTTTGAGGGTGTAGCTGTCTGGAGTCTGGCCTCCTGCTGTGCCCTGAAGTCTAGTCCTTCCTGCTGTACCCCTTGGGCATTTCCTTGCTTTTCCTTTTTGCCCCAAAGTGTCTTGCTACTTTTTTGGTTGAGCAAGTACATACTATACTAAAGTTGCTTTAAAGTGGAAATTCTTATAGAAATATAAAGATTTTCAAAATTATTTTGTGAAGTCTATGATGTTAGATATATAATATTTATTTATTTTATTAAATTTTTAAATAGATCCTATTCTGTAGCCCATGCAGTCCTGGAACTCATTATACAGGTCAGACTAGCTTCAGATTTATGGTGACCTGCCTATCTCAGGCCCATGAGTGCTTGTATCAAAGACATGAGCCACTGTACCCATCCTGTATATTGGTTTGTGTTTGAATATATGTGGGGCTGAAGCCCTGGAAATAAAACATGTCTAAACACATAAAAATATTATTTCATTCATTTGAATACTAAAAAAAAATACTAAACTGATGTGAATATCCTCCCGTTTGTATCTAACTTGCTCAGTTAAAAACTCACATTAAAATGTGTTTTCATAAAGAGCATTTTCTTTTTTTATTCTGTATGTAGACACAGATATGATTTTAGAAACTGAAATATAGACTGTTTGATGAACTGAAGAGGGAGGTCTGTGGGCCTGAGGTAAAAGAACCATTTGTGTTGCTTATGAAGTTCTGATCACCAAGTTTCTTTCAAACCTGTTTTTTTCTCATTACAGGCTATTGGTTGACCATTTTTATTGACAGTTTGTTATTTGAGTAAAACATTTCATTTGTGTATATCTGTACTAGGAGAATATTTTAATTAATCCATTTAGCTTACCTGGAATTATGATACTATGTGGAAAGAGTTGTTATTTTAGTCTAGTACATATTTGATACTCATTGTATACATGTAGAATAACTGTGAAAAGGAATAAGAAGCCATTCAATGGCCATATCTGTAAAAATAAAACAAGAACTCTTGGAATTACAGGGCAACTCAATACCTAAAGGATATGTGCACAAAGGTGACAGTTACCTGGAAAGATTTTGACAAATGGGGTTATTCCTCAGAAATGTGTCTTTAGCTTGGTGTTAGAGATGTAAATGTTTGTAACTAGTCCCAAATGTGGCATTTATTTGATTCCACACAAATTAAATTAACCAAGTCCTTTTTATTCCTAGAATTTTGTGTATAGCAGTAATCATTGACTGAACTCTTGTTTCATGATAACATGATAAGATAGCATATACCCTACACAGTAGTAAGGTGAATAAAGATTGTGCCCAACTGAAAAAACAATTGGAGGGAAATTTAAGAACTAAAATATATTTTAAAATGAAGCAGACAAAACTCATTCATTCATAAAGAATATCAATACAGAATTAGGCAAATGGCTATAACAAATTGAATTATGTTAGTAACTTTGTGATTGCCTTGTACTGGATATCTTTAAAATACGTGCACACTAAAATGTTACATATTTTCATTTTTTGTATTTTATACAAATACATGAAGTTTTGTAGTGATATAAAAGCAAAGAAAATTATTTGCATCAGCATAGAACATATATGTTACATTTTATAAAATTCATTTGTAATGTGGTTCCACTACAGCAGATCAAACACAAGCTATTAGGAATAGATAACCCTGCATACCTGGCACTTCATGAGGAAGACAGTCACTCAATCCAGTTGCCTTAGACTGACTCTGCAGCCTATAAAAAATGATGCATATCTTTTCCATTCAGTTACATATGGAAATAGTATTAGAAATAACAAAAATCAAAACAGATCATCAGAATTAGAGATAAACTGACAAAAAACTGGATCAGGTTGAGGTTCTGTCATATTTGTAATATCTAAAAACTCCTAAAACACATTTAAACAGTTGCATTTAAAAGGCAATTAGAGAAGTTATATATTCAAATGAAAGTCTGTACTATTCGGGATAACCACATGTTGAAAACATGATGAATCATTACTTTCTTTTTTAAAAAAACTTAAAAATGAATGATAAATATATGTAATACCTATGCAAAATTATTTTCACCTAAGGGAGCTTAAATATAATCTACTAAGTTCACAGACTGATGACTATCTGGTTTATTTTTTTATTTATCAAGTAGTTGTTATACTGAATAATTTTGTAAATTTATTCACTCAGCTTCAAATTAGTACTGTGGTTTACCAAAATAATTATCCAGTAGACTGTGAAAAGAATATTGAAGATCTATAAATTAGGTATAAGGACAAGTTATTTATCTAAAACTATCATAATTATGATATTTAGCTTCTTTCTTTTGATGATGACAAATAACTCTAGGCATAACACAAAAATTTATTAAACACTATGCTCCAAATAAGATGGAGGAAAAAATTCCAAGAGGAGAAAATAACAAAAGAGATATGAATTTCCTCTTCAAGCAACTACTAGTCTAATAGGCAAATCAGTTAAGAGTATATGTAGCCACAATCCAAGCATCAAGTCTGAAATGGGTGAAACCGTGTACACCCTTTCATTCCATGTTTACATGGGAGAGGTGGTGTGATTGAGGACCAGTGGTGTGCAAGGCTACAGATGTGCACCTGAGCAGTGGTGCACACACTGACTGTCTAACCCTACCATCCAATAAATACTGGAAAAGGCAGTCTCTGGAGAAATTCTTAAGGATAAAGTAGACACAAAAAGCCACCTTAAACAAGATAGAGAGAAGAGCTCAATCTGTGACATTTTAGAAGCTGCCATTTCAAGAAAATAATATATTGAAATCATCATGTATCAGGTTGAGCAAGGGAACAGGTCCTTTCATTGCCATTTGAGAAACTACAATATATTGTTTCCAAATGCTATTAACTAAGGTGGGGTAAGAACATAGCCAAGGAATGTCAAGAAGAAGCAATTTATGCAAAGTCCAGTGTTAGCCATTCAGTAAAATGTAAGTTTTAGTCACTTTGCAATACCCTAAAGAAACCTGGAAAGTACTGATAAAACTAGGTGAAATTTTTAAATTTGTATTTGAATGCTTTAAATGTGATTAAAATTGCAAAATATACTATCTAGTTTTATCATATTGGTAAGTTAATAAAAAGTAATTGTCAAATTTCTAATTTAGTGTTAAAATTCAGATAATTATAATTTTATATATATTAAAGATTCTCACATACATACCAATTTTAGATATAATTTTATTATTAAGCTATAATGATCTTGTATTACACGTATTTCTAGCAATGAAACATAGGGTATCTTAGCATTAAATGCTTTTGTTTACTTATGATTGTCAAAGAAATGTCATATTTTCAAAAATATATGTTCACTTGGTGTTAAAACCAGAAGCCATATGCGGCTGCTTGACTTATACAAAAGTGGACAGTTAAGAAACACTGCATATGCACATAGTGCATTTCCTGTTGACTTTTTTTGGTCATACATGGTGGGTTGTAGGGTAAGGTTTCTAAATGGGAATTGATGGACTTAAGTTGACCAAAATTATTTATACTTTTATTTATTTATTTATTGTCATCGAAATTTCATTTATACTGATTTAAAATGTAATTTTGTGTTGTTTTATTTTACTATGAGATGTTGTGCATATATGTGCCTCTTTTTCTTTAGATTATTCTGTTGTATGAAAATCTGTAGATACTATTGGAAATGTTTCTAGCTCTGATGGGAGTTATGTCTGAAATGCATGCTGTGGTCAACAAGCCCAATGCATGCTAATACTGCAGACCATTTGCTTCCCTCTATCGCCTGTATTAGTTGCGGTTGCAATGTATGATGTTTCCTTGGTCTCCAAAGCCTATCACTTACGTCGGGAGGAAACGGATTGGTTTGATAAACCCAGGGAGTCTCGGTTGGAAAATGGCCATGGTCTGGACCGGAAACTGCCAGAAAGATTGGTTCACTCTAGACCCCTCAGTCAACATCAAGAGCAAGTAAGTGAGAAATTTTACAGTCTCTTGGACTTGTTAGCAAAAAGAATTGGTTCTAAAATAGACAAGTCTGTTAACCCAAATATTTGCCAATCAAGTTCAAGATTGTTTCCTTTCAGTAATTTAATGAAGAAAGTACTTTATTTTATTAATTTGATGGACATTTTGATGCTTCTACCAGACAGTTTGAATGATTCATTCATGCAATAGATGATTATTGTATGGATAAACCATCTCTGGTACTGAATAAAAGGAAAATACATGGGCTAATGAAGAGGTTGCAAGAACATTGTGCAGTATAGATATATGTGAGTAAACATTCCCTTTTCTTGTTTTTAACACACTCTTGTTTAGGGTTATATTGACTAAATGTTTACATACTTTTCTTTATTTTGTATTTTAACATAGATTGTATTGAATTTTATCTTCTTGTTGCTCTTAACATTGTATTTATGGTTATGTTTCAATTCTTATCATAAAGATTTAGCTAGGAATGTCCACAATAATGAAACGAATATAATTATTATTTATTGGCCATCTGGGTCTCTTTAGCTTAGTATTCTCTAAAAGCCTGGACAAAGTCAATGGAATGTTAAATATGTTAACAAAATCATAATAACACCTGCTATAGAAACCACAAGTCTAAAATTCCCCTTGCCATCAAATACTGTTCCCTGGATACGCAAGAGTTCTTCAATTAAATTATTACCTAATGTTATTTGAGAATATAGTGAGGTAATCTGTATCTATTTCTATAAATTTCTAAAATTACGTTCTGTTCTACTTAGATAGATGAAATATATGTATTGCAAATGACATTTTGTTTTTAATTTTCTGATATTGACATATGCAAATCAATAACTTTGACTGAGGACATAGTACATCATATCTTAAATATGTACTTATAGACTAGTGTAATGTAAAAATAAAGCAGAAAGGGTTTATTGAAGATTGTTTCATAAAATTCTGGCTAGTTCAAAAAATAGAAGCATAAAGATCCTTGTTAATGAATGTAACAATCATAATGTATTTTATTGATAATAGAAGTCTTACATTTTCAAAATGAACCTTTGCATTAATACCCTTTGAATTATAAAACAATATGTAATGATCAAAAGGACAAACACATAAAGTTATAAACTACTATAAAGTGAACAACCATACAAGTACTCCCAATAGCCAAGACAGGGAATATAGCCTGCCCAGAAAACTTGCATGCCCATTTTGAATCATAGCCTCTTCTTCAACAAGTAACAGACATGTTGATTTTTATGCCAGTAATGTATCTTACTTTATATGTTTTCTAAATGGATTCTATATAGAAGATAGCATGTGCCTTAAATATATAGCATTACAAAGTTTAATTACATGTTAAGTTTATGCTTTCCTGTATTGATATTTGACCTCAAATACTGTTTTCTCCTTTAAATCAAGAACTTAATTTGGCCTATAGGCATTTTCATTTTGTTTACTTCTTTGTATATCTGATTATAAAAGATAATACTTAGCTCTTGATACTAATAAATGAGGATGCTGTTACTTGAAACCTGAACAAGAAATTATTCTCATGACGTGCTCTGGGGGAAAGAGGATAAAATCCAATTGACTAATTCAAACATGAATTTGTCTTCTGTTAAAATTTATACACAAAGCACTACATGGATACAGGATTATTTCTGAAAAAAGTATTAGATTTACAGTCATATTAACTACAAATTTAACAAAGCAGTATTTGTTTCCTTTCAAATGTTTGTACTTTTCAAGAGAAATCCAAATGTTCTTTTTGAAATAAATAGACCATGTAATCTTATTTATTTTTAAGGTTTTTCTTTATAAAGAGGATCGATATCCTTTACATGATAGTTGTAAAAGTAAGTCACTATATATTGGCTATAACAATATTCCCCACTGTCAAGTAAAGTGCATGTCATCTGCAAACCCTATGGAGCTCCTGCCTTCGGTATATTAAGCTCCTCTGAAGGGGCCATGTTTTTTCATATATTTGTAGCTGAACATTCTGTTTTCTCTCTCTAGACTCTGGTTACTTTGCTAAGCATACTGGTCATTCAGGTTGTCATGAATAAGCCCCCTCATGCAATAGGACATCTTGCTACAAAACTGGAGAAAGTCTCTTTCCCTTATGCTTTGGTATAAACTGTGTCATGTCTTTGACCATGGTCACATACAACATAGCAGCTCTCTGCCCTACACACCCTGACATGTAAGTGTGCAGTGTCCAGTATAGTGTGGGGAAACAGGCCAACATCTGTTCCCTATATTGAGCATTTGTGCTAATCAAAGAGGATGAATGTGTAAATAAAGCTGTGCTAATGCAAATTTAATTACTTTATAAATATGTAGACTCGGCCCATGAAAATATTTGTGGTTAGGAGAGAACACTGCATTTTCTGGTATACATGCAGGTGACAATCTTGTTGATGTAGATTCATCAGAAGACCATAACAGCAGAGTCTAGCACCTTGGTGCATCACTTAATCTCCTTTTGTCCCTTGGTATGCTCTTGATGTTATTGATTTGATACAAAACAAAACCAACCAACAAACAAAAATCAGATGGCTTGTAAGTCTATTTTCCAGAAGGCTCTGTCAGTATTTGCCTTGAATTGTGATTATTGTGATTCTGCTGTCTATTGGCTCATTCATATCAATCATAGCTATAAAAGTTTAATATTTTAGTAAGTGAACTCATGATGCTGACTGCAAAGTCTTAAAAATTGTGGAATTGTGTGGAGACACTCCAAGGAAACCATCATGGAAATGAAGATATTCAGTATCCTAACATCATAGATATTGATTAAAATGTGATAACGATTTACTGATAAAAACTCTCATGAACACACTATGAAGCTTGCCTATTCTTGCAAAATGCAGTCTATGCATTATGATTATATCTGCAGTAAGAATCTAGAAAACAGAAAGAAACCCTAAATACAAAATAGTGTTGTCTTAGTTTATTTTTTACCAATTGAGTAAATGAAATAAGTTGTCATTAAGTATACATGAAATCATAATATCATAGAAATAAGAGTGAGGTGGTGTACACCAATTTTAAGGAATAATATCAACAATAGGATACCCAGCAAGAGACCTAGTAGGACCCAGCATTGATAGTGTAGTAGTTTCCAGAGGCCTCAAACCAGACCAATGACTTTTTGCAATGAACATTTGCAAATAAATATATGTGGACAAAGGGGTTTATGGCATGACTCACTATGTCACACTGCAACTTCTGTGATGAGATTTTTGATTTTTTTCTCTTTTTTATTTTTTTTCCTTTTTTTGTTAAATTTTGTTTTGTTTTATGAGGGGTGCAGAGGCTGAGGGCTAATGCAAAGGAACTGGGAAATGAATGGGATCAAGATACATGATGTAAAAGACACATAGAATAAATTAAAAAAACAAACAAAGAAAAACAACCCACCCACCCAAAAAAACTAAAGTCCAGTAGTGTGATAGTATGGAAACCACACACACAAGAGTAGCTTTAGTGTTGCTCCTTCTGCTTTAGAAATTCTTGTAGGAAAAAGAAATATCTCCATCAGCAACATAACCTTTGAATATAAAGACAGAATCAGGGAGCATTTGCATGAACAAAGTCTTTATTCATTTAGACAGAACTATTCTGAACTAGAATCTAGTAGATGTCCTCAGTGGAATTTCACAATAAAATTCAAGCACCTTAAATGTAGCACAGACCTAGTCAGGGTGATGGAAATGTGACAAGAGGGGATATTCTGAGATTTCTCCTCTAATTCCACATAATTACTTAAAGTTAAGAATGCCTTTCCATTTCCTAACTTTCAAGTGCAAAATCAAGGGCTGGATTTTCTCGATATAAATTATTCATTGTCATCAATAATGAGTACATATCACTGTAGTCAGAAACATCCTTGAACACCAGATATACATGCACATTGATTTCCCAAATAAGACAAGTCAGTCTTCAAGAGTGATTGATTATAAATGAAACATCATAATGAACTCAGAAACTGATTTAAGCATTATGCAGTATGAGTGTAAATTCTTCAATTGCCATCACTTAAGAATCTTCTGGTATATTTTCATTGATGTAATTGGTATGCTTTGAATTGAGCAAGTGTAGTTCTGCATAATGTATTTCAAGGGTTTTTATTATTTATTTTTTTACCGAATCTCTTCTATGTCCTAGATTCTGCAGATGAATGGCAAGACAATGCACTATATCTTTCCTCATGCAAGGATAAAAATAACCAGAGACTCTAAGGACCACACAGTTTCAGGTAAAGCAAACTGAGCTATCTGATCATTTCTAATTCTAATGTCATATTGACATATGTATTTGTATTGCAGTTTAAATGACTCATTGAATTTTAGAAAACAACCATTTATATCTATTTTAGCACATGTCCCAAAATAGCAGGCTATTCATTTGAACACAAAAAAACATTAATGACATGATTTTTGCATGAAGAGTCACTAAGTGGTACAGATCCTCTCTTCATTTTCCGTATATTTAACAGTGCATGATTTGGCAGTGCTCATAATTACTATTTCAGGAAGTATTATGGTCACCACATTATGGTGTGGTTTGCTCTCTTGAATACTATGATTGCTGAGTATAGAGAAAATAGAGGCTTGGAGATCTCGGGATTAGAGTCTTCTGTATTTATCTGAGGTGAACACTGACAATCATGCTGAGCTTTAGGATTATTTGTGTCTATTTATAGATCAAAGCTGATAATAGGCTTTCTAAGCTTCTTATTTTGTAATAACTTCGGACTTCAAGAAAATGGTCCAGAGTGCTGTATTGCCCATTCTTTGACCAGCTTTCCTAATGTTGACAGAAATCTTTCATAAATCAACCCAAGAAAATCAACATGGATATAATATTAAAACAGCTGTGAGTTTTACCCAAATTTTGAAATTCTCCACTAATCAATTATTTAATCTACTGCCTCAAGATACAATCTAGAGCTCACACTGTATTTCTTTGTCATGGTTCCTACATCTCTTCTAGCATAAATATTTTTGTATTTCTTTGTATTTCCTAGACCTAAAATGCTTAAAAATTATGAAACATTAATACTACAAATGATATTTCCATTATTTGAAGTATGAGATAAAATAAATTTTTCAAGTTGATGAAATATACCCTAGGTATTTCTTGTATTCTTTTTCAGTTACTGCACACTATCTGTGTTTCACGTTCACTCAATATAAACAGAAAATACTGGTAATATTTTGAAGACATTGTTGTGCTCTCTGTACAGAGGTAGATCTAACATGGTGCACACACTTCTTTCATTTTGTTTGTTTTCATGGTGACTCAGGAAGGCACTTGTCTCCTCAGCTGCAATTGTATTGCAGACTTTGACACATGATTGTGCAATGAGGAATGGTCTGCTCTCTATTTCCACAGAATACTTGTCACTTAGAAGTCTAGCATTGTTTTCCTGTTAAGATGAGTATTTTTTCTTGTACCAAAGAAAGATATTTTAACTTTATGTATATATTGTTGTTAAGGTTGAAAATACAAGGGAAATATTTAAATCCTAAGTGTTCTGTTTTCCCTCACTTCATTCTTATAAAATGCATTCTATAGTTGTAGTATATATTTAGATTTGATTTTCATTTTTTAGAAAAATTTTACATATTGAGTCTAATTAGTGCTTTAAGAGGTATTTGTAGAAGTTATTCTTTGTTGAAAATTATTTCAGTTGCTTCCAGAAGATAATGTTTTCTGGTAATGCTAATACTATTTTTATGGGATAGATAATAGAAATCTTGAAGCATTTTCCATAAATGAACAGGTTATACATCAATGTATCTGTATACTTATGTCATTATTTCTATTTCATATCAAATGATTCCTCTCAGCCTTGTCTTCTCTAACTTATTATTGTCTTACTTGAACTACAGAAAGTCTAAACTATAAGAATGGTAGTAATAAACCCTATTAATTTACTGTTATAAATATTCTATGCTAAAACTAAACTTATTTCCCTTCATTTTTTCATAATGAAGAAAAGAATTATTATTTTTGGAAACTAATTTTTCAAACAAATGCATGTTATCGCTCTCCAAGTTTCCTTTTCTTTTTTATTTTCCTAAAATAATATAATATTTTCCATTTTTATTCACACTTTACTAATTACTACTAAATGTATAGTTTTGTTTATCCTCAGGGAACACAGTTTCATACACAATTAGATATCTTGAAATAATCTGTAATATTTTCAGTAAATCCTTAGGAATCTAGATTATTTTAAATCTATGAACCTGTGAATCAGGAGCCACATGTGATAGTATTTGTACAGTGCCTAAAGGCAGACAAACTATCAAAGAGAAAACTCAACCTTATGACATGTCCTTGTGTGCTGACAAGAGCAAGCTAGCTATGATTTACTTATAAGGTTGTTGATAATAATTAAATACTAATTATTTAGTAATTAATATTATGAATACCATTTTGTATTATTTTTAATTCAGGAAAACTTCTTGACCAATAAAACTATCTACTTATCATGTATAACATGATATTTTGAAATAAATATATATACATGCATGTATATGTGTATTTGTACGTGTGTTTGTGTGTGTGTGTGTATGTGTGTGTGTGTGTTATTTAATGGTTAAAGGAAGCTATTACCCATGTTATTTTGTTTGTGTGGGAATGTTTTGCATTTATTCTATGAGCATTTTCAAAAATATAATATGTTCTTATTACTTTAATTGTGATTGAGTATATCTTTTTGAGATGCATACTAAAATATTTACAAATAATGGTAGCATATCTAAAATTTGCTTAAAAACTAACTAGGTATGGAGAAAAGTACAAAGGTAGATGAAACAAAATTGGCAATGATTTTGTGATCATGGAAGCTAGAACACTAACTGTATTGTGATGAACTATTTGTTATAGTCTGGTCATTTCTTGTACATATAAAATTTTCCTGAGTAAGTTTTTCCATCCCTACTTGTTCTCATGTTTAGAGAAAAATAATGTGAATGGTAGCTTCCATAGTAATGAAATGCTATACAAACCCATAGATAACATCTGAACCCAAGGATAGGAGCAACAAAGTGAAGAATAAAATGTAGCATACCCATTCTCCTAGACATAGTAGAAAACATTTTGGTTGCCTAAATTCATTTAAAGTAGATATACTGTGTGTCTCTGACAATATTTTATCAGACATATATAGCCAAAAGAGAAGCATAAGGAGAAAATAGGTTAATAGCATTCCCCCTTGTCAATCATATCTCAAGATATGGATAGTGGAGAGCATTCCCCCTTGTCAATCATATCTCAAGATATGGATAGTGGAGTCTTATGGTCCCATGCTGTTTTCATGGATCCACCAACTCAAACTGCCCTAAGAGTGATGCTAACATGGGTTTTACCTTTATCCTTCTGATTCTTTGAGAATATCCAGGTTTTGTTGGAGGCTATCTACTGTGTGACATCAGGAGAGATTGCATATGAAAATAAACATGAGAATGCAGCTCTCTTTGGTTATATCTCAAAGAGACAGATTTGAAGAATGGGAACAAGTGGCACCATTCTCTCTTCTTCAGTAAAATCATTTTATTAAACATATGTAATGAATTTAAAGCAGAGTGGTTTTACTATTTCAAGTGAGTTAATAGATATTTTAATTCTGTTTTGATAACAGAGAAAATACACACAGTTATAATATGTGCTAACAAAGGCTCTTTGAAGCTACCAGGAATAGTGGACATGATGAATGGCTTTGAAACCAAATCTTGAGAACATACACTGTAAAGATATTTACAGAGGTAGTTAAAAAGCAATATAAATACAAGAGATAGGCCTTTTGTCCTTGTTTTTTAAATTTTCATACCATAGGATCTCCTTTCCAAATACTTTTATACCACATAGTGCATGAAGTTTTATGTTTGTGTGATAATATCTGTCATTCCTTATTATGTTTTGTTGTGTGATTAGGAGAAATGCACAAAAGCCCCGACGCTCACTTTCCTCATGATTTAGTAAGATGTTCAAATTATAATCAATTATTACAAAAAATGTTAGGGGAGCTTAGATAAAAGCTAAGAGATTTATAAAACTTTAATACTTATACCCATTTTATTGTATGAATAAAACATATACATGCAAACGTGTTTCTGTATCATTATTCATAATTTTGTAAAGTATACAAAGAGAAATATATGAAAATAACATTCTAGCTTTTAAAAAGTAGTTCCATAGTAGACTGGCTGCATCTGCTAATGTATAAAGACTAATTGGCCACTTCATAGCGAAGAACATGGAAAGAACTTTGAAAGATAGCAGAGTCTTAGGAAATAGTAGCTCAATTTTAAATTTTAAAATTTTAAAGTCACTGTCTTTTTTTTTTATAAACAGTAGATATATTCTAGTGAATTCCTTTGGATCTGTGTAGCTAGAGTTTTTCTGCCTTGCCCACAGTCAGGACAAATCTTTGTCACCCGCCAGTCCCACAGCCGCTCAGACCCAACCAAGTAAACACAGAGACTTATATTGCTTACAAACTGTATGGCCGTGGCAGGCTTCTTACTAACTATTCTTATAGCTTAAATTAATCCATTTCCATAAATCTATACCTTGCCACGTGGCTCATGGCTT
>CABHPQ010149996.1:33675-46173 GCA_902168405.1 Peromyscus aztecus
TCCCTGGTGAGGTGACTATCCACACAGAGTCCCTGGTGAGGTGACTATCCACACAGATTCCTTGGTGAGATGACTATCCACACAGATTCCCTGGTGAGGTGACTACCCACACAGTCCCTGGTGAGGTGACTATCCACACAGATTCCCTGGTGAGGTGACTATCCATACAGATTCCCTGGTGAGGTGACTATCCACACAGATTCCCTGGTGAGGTGAGTATCCACACAGATTCCCTGGTGAGGTAACTACCCACACAGTCCCTGGTGAGGTGACTATCCACACAGTCCCTGGTGACTGACTACCCACACAGAGTCCCTGGTGACTGACTACCCACACAGAGTCCCTGGTGACTGACTACCCACACTGAGTCCCTGATGAGGTGACTATCCACACAGAGTCCCTGGTGAGGTGACTATCCACAGAGTCACTGGTGAGGTGACAACCCACATAGATTCCCTGGTGACTGACTACCCACACAAAGTCCCTAGTGAGGTGACTACCCAAACCTTCTGCTGTTTCCTGTTTGTGTTGTTGGCCATAGAAGTTGTAAACACTTGTGTATGTTGTAGCTAATAGTCCTTTGTAGTGTATGTCATCTTCTTGCATTTATTTCTGGTATGTTTTTTGTCATTCTATGTTGTATTTTTTTATTTTTCAGATTGTAATTTATTACATTCTCCCTTCCCTTTCCTCCCTTCAAACGCTTCCATATGTTCTTCTCCACCCTAATTCAAATTCATGGCCTTTCTTTTTACTAATTGTTATTGCATTCCTATATGCATTTGTGTATACATATTGTACATATATGTGAATGAGTGTGTGTATTCCTAAATTTTGAAAATTGTGGCAGCTACTATAGAAATCAGTTTTGAGAGTTCTCAAAAAGCTAAAAAGAAAACTCGCATTTGACACAGCTATACTACTCATTGGCATATGTCTAAAAGACGTGACATCCTACCACAGATGCTTGCTCAGGCATGTTCATTGCCACTATATTCACAATAGCTAGAAAGTGGAAGCAACCTAACTGTCCTTCAACTAATAAATGTGTAGTGACAATGCAGTCCTTGCACAACAGAGCTCTATTCAGCTGTACATAAAGTCATTACATTTGCAGCTTAGTGAGCTGGACTAGAAATCTGTCCTCTTCATTAGCGCAATCTTGTATTGAGTTTTAAAATCTGGTAGTATATCATTCCTCAAACACTTTAGTTTTCAAAAATGTTTGAGTAATTCTATTGCCTTTGAATTTTGACTAGGTTTTGAATCAGCTTTCAGGGACTAGGATGGGGATTGTGCTGAAAGCAAAGATCTCACATAAAACTTCTGCCTTAGAAATACTGAATTTTCCAGTCCATGAATATGTAACCTCTCATTTATTAGATTCCTCTCATTTTTCTCACCAACATTTTTATTTCTCAGGTATAAAATTAGCATTTATCCTACTAACTGTGTTCAAAATTTTTATTCAGTTTGATCTTATTTTAAAGAATTTTCTTAATTGGGATTTTGAATTATCTGTAGACATTATGTAAAAATTGTTATTTGTATATTAACCTTTAGCTTATAGCCTCACAGATTTGATCTTCTTAGAATTTTTTATTTAATACTCATGATTTTTTACTTGCAAAAGTATGTCATGTGCCAACAAAATATTTCCTACTTCCATTCCAATTGAATGCTCTGTGTTTCTTTGATAGCACTAGGTAGAATTTTCTGTGCAATCCTGAATACAGTATCCAGGGATGACATCTTTGTTCTGCCCTGACTTTTAGAGAAAATATTTACTCTTTCACAATGACAGTGTTATGAAGTACAAGCATCTTCCTGTTTCCACCTGGCATTTTTTGTTTGTTTGTTTTTCTATTGTTTTGTTTTGTGTTGTTTGAGAGAGGGTCTTATATAGCCAAGGCTTGCCTTGAGCTCATTGGGTAGTTGGAGAATGGTCTCCTGTCTCCAATGTGCTAGGATTATAGGAACATACCATACCTATATGAATCAGACCTGACTATTTCTACCTTAGTTTATGGTTTTTATTATGAATATATTCAGCATTTTGCCCAAACTATTGACTACATGTAGCAAGGCCATCATGTGTTCTTTATTGTCAATAAGACACATATTAATTGATTTCTTGATTACAATCTACATGGCATTTGTAGAATAATTTACATTTGTTATAATGTGTGATTATTTTATGTTTCATGATTTAGCTTGTATGTTAGGTATTTTTGTGTCATGTTCTAAGGTTAGTCTATGCTTATATTTTCATGTGATGTCTTTGAATAGCCTTGTATTATAGTTTTCTAAGAGTTCTATCTGAATAGCCAATGATGGGCCACAAGTTCACCTCGAGTGACTTTCACCTACCTCTAAGGCTTTAAAGTCTCATTGCTGAACTGGAATATAAATTGGGGAGAAATTTCAAAGCTCAAGTAAGTTTTAAGTTTTCTAGTTTCTTACCTGAATTATGTATCTGGGTTATCTTCTTCAGACTAAATATTCTTGGTGGCATAGGCTCTTCCTGGTCTATGCTGCCTATAGACCAAGATACCATTTACCCAGAAGTATAGAGCGAGTTTATTAACTGACTATGATTCACCTAGTTATCAGTGAGTGGCCCAACTTAATACCTGGAGAATCTTCAGATTTCCTACTTGTTCCATCCCATAGCAGTCAAGCCCCTGGTCTTTATAGTTCTTTCTGCTCTGTTAAAGTCATATGACAGCTGAGCTTGGTAGAGAAGTAATCTAGAATGGCACAATAGAGTTCATCTGTTCTTCCTCAGAGGCCAGTAGTTCCTCTGGTATATATACTTCTCTCATTGTTGTATGATTTACTCAACTTCCAAATGTTGAAATGGTTAATAATTTATAAAATTTTGCTTAGTTATGTAGTTCACTCATTGAAAGAGGATTTGATTTTATAAACCCTCTATATAATTTTTTAGCATTTGAAAAGTTTTCTTTTTATGGTTTGCAGATTCACTTTTTATTTTTTATCAAATGTAAAGGAAAAATGCATAAAATCATTATAAATTGGTGTCATTGGACAAATAATATATACAGCTGTAATTTGTGATATTGAACTATAACAGAGATATAGAACTTTATGGGAATAGACTTTTCACATGAAATTGAAGATAAATTGGTATCACTTGATATTTGACAGTTTTAATAGTAGGTTCAAATATAAAACTCTTATGGTAACCACAAAGAAAATATCAATAGAATAGAGATAAGTGGAAATAAAAATAAAGCAAATTATATCAATGAAAAAATAAAATAAACATGAAATAAAGTAAAAATACAGGAAGCAATAGTCAAACCTATAAAGTGTACAGAAAACAAATTACAAAGTAGCAATATGAGTCTTTAATAGGTAAGTAGATTAAATTTACCAATCAAACACCATGCATTAGCAAAAAGTATTTGTAAAAATATTCAACAATTGTGCTATCTACAATGTATTTAGATTAGATCCAAAGACCCAAATAAGCTGAAAATAAAAGGACTGAAAAAGATATTTCATTCATGTATTAACCAAAAGATGGCAAAAGTAATTAATAATAGATAACACAAAGACAAAAGCTGTAATGAAATATATATATATATATATATTGAAAAAGTGAGAGAATTCACCAAGAATATGTAATGATTATAAATATGTTTGTACTAAACATCAAAGCCCTTAAATATATGAAGTAATCATTGTCAAAATTAATATAGTTATAGTTGAAGACTTCAATGTGTCATTTTCAATGTCAAAATGACTAGAGATATGACCACCAATAAAATAGAAGAAATGAACAGCATTTAGACTTAAAAGACCTACAGGCTCTTTTCAAACCAAAAGGAAAGCATACATTTTTTTCTTCCTCAGATTAACATGGAGGAATCTGCAAGATGGAGCAGAAAGTAGGCCAGTAAACAAGCCATTAATTATGATACATTGATACACTAGTAAAAATACGTTATTACCTTGGGATTTTAAGTCACCTACACAATTGTTTTTGATTGTACAGTGTTATGGCAGTTAAATTACTATATTTAAGTAAAACAAAAAAGATTAATCTATAGAAATTTGTCCTGATGCAATATTCTCATAAGCAATAGTATCTAAGTGTTGCATTAAAATACTTTTTGTATGCCTAAAAAGAAAGCTGAACTCCTAACAAATGTCTCTGTACTCCAGAAGAATGAATCATGAGGTAACAGAATAGTAGTTCTAGGTTCTGGATCAAACTTATTCACAGAAACAATAGAGTTCTGAGAATCTCAAATCTGGAGAAAAGAGTCACAGTGCTCTATTGCTTCAATGAGTCCAGTAAGTTCCTAAGGAATATAATGCAATTCTTAGAATCTTAAAGAAACCTAATGTCTACTTTGTGAGAACAGCACAGAGATTCTAAACTCACCCTGCAGCATAATTCCTTCCTTTCCTCCCTTTCTTTAAAACTTTTATGAAATATTTAATGATTCCTCTAATAATAAAAATTGTATAAAGTTAATACTGTGTAGAGAACCAAAGAGAATATGAATATAGACAGATTATAGTCATCTTGACTCCTTGATTATTTCATGCTCATGTTAACTATTTCTATGCCCATGGAACTGAATTTTAAAGAGTGTCCTAAACTGAGGTGTAAATTATGTGAATCTATATGACTGAAAATATCATTTATTTTATGTTTTGAAATTCCATTTAATGTTGCATTAAAATAAATTTATCATTAGGATCTTTTAGACCCACTTTTTATTTCTGCTCAACCTTCTGTGGCTTAGACTACTGAGATACAGAGTAGGTGGTGTAAACATTACAGCTTACATGGAAAACTATCCTGGCAGTCAGGTGCCAAGGAATACCACAAAGTCACACCACACAACAAACCTCACACAAGAGATTTATTGGGAGGGAAAGAAAATAGGAGAATGGCTGCTTCTGCTCTGATAAGAAACAGTAGAGAACTGAGCAGAGGGCAGGGCTGCTACAGAGTTTCTTTAGGAGGAGATTGGAACTTTCAGGTGAAGCCTTCCAGAGTGGAGACTGGTGGGATTTCAAGTCCATAGATGGGGCTTTTTACTCTGTAGGGTGCGGGAAGGTTCCAGCAGTTAGGGCAGTTAGAGTGATCTGTGGGTGGAACCTGGCAGTTGGAGGTCCTCAGGGGAGGAGAAGACCACTCGTGTAGCTAAGGGGCTTAAAGGTTGTAATATTTGACAAGTGCCAAAGCATGAGTAAAACTCATTGCTTCCATATGCTTTATAACATAATAGTATGGTCTGGTACTTCTGCTGTGATAGGAAACCCTACAAACACAGTTTTATGCCCTGTTGAATAATAATAGATATCAAACACATTAAAAAATTTAACATATAATCAATATAATTAAAATATTTTCCAAACTATTATACATTCTTGAATTGACAACAAGAAAGTAAAGATATATATAAGAAGAAGTAACCCATATGTCAATCCCTACATGAATACATAAGTAGGTGATGTGATTATGCACTACACAAAGATAATAGCCATCTTTATTTACATATACACTATGAAGGGTCAACAAAGTTGCCTGACAACATACATCTCAGAATGTTTCCTTTGTTCTGAGGCAGGACTGTACATCAATAGAATGAATATTACTTACCATTTAAAAGGAATGAAGAACTAATTAACACTGAAGTTTGAAAGAGTTTTGGAACCATTATACTAAGTGAAAGAAGGCGTGGCCCAGAGTCCATATGTTGTATGATTCTGTGCATAGGAAAGGATAGAATAAGACATCTATAGGACAAAAAATAGATGTGTAAGGCAAGGCTGGATGGCTGTGGAGTAGGTGAGTGATAAAAAGCAGGTATGTAGTTTCTTTTTAAAAAGATAAAAATGTGTTCTCAAATTGACTATGGCTGTACATACATTATTACATACATTATTAACTAACCACCATTTATTTGTAAACTATAAAAGGATAAGCTCTGCAATACCTGACTATATCTCTATAAAGCTGTTAGAAACATCTACGTTGTTATAATTCTCTTTCACAAGAGAACACATATTCCCGTCTTTGCTGTTGACCACAGAGCATATCAATCCCAAATTGATGTTTCTTATCATCTTACTTCCCATCACTCACTCTGTGGTCATTGATAGGGGAATCTGTAAAGAAATGTGGGAGAGATGAATATCGCCTGCTTTATGCTGCATGCCACCTTTGCATACATTTTAAACGGATGTATCAGTAAGCTGACACATCACTATAGAAGTCTCAGAATGTGTACTTTTTTCTATTTTCTTCTATTGAAAGTAGATGTTTTCCATACAATGTTCTTATTACAGTTTCCTCTCCAACTCTCCCCAGATCCTTGCCACCTCTTCTCCCAGCTGAATCCCCACAAGCATAAAAAGAATAATAGCTAAAATAAAATAAAAACCAGAGTAGGACAAAACAAGCAACAGAAGAAAAAGTGTCAAAGAAAAAGCATAAGAAACACATACAGACACAGAGACACTTGCCTTGACAAAGCATTATGAGAAAAAATCCTCCAAAAAAGCCACTGAGTTTGTTTTGTATAGGCCATCTACTGCTGGGCATGGAGCCTTCAGAGTGCTTTGTGTACACAGTGTTTCAGCAGAACAGTAGTATTTGGTTTTTCCTCTGCGTCTCTGGCCTACTAGTCTCAGATACTTTGCACCCAAGCAGTCTTGGAGATGGGTCTCATCTCATGGGGAGGATATATAATCCAGTCAGATATTGGGTGGTTTTTCCCAAAGGCTTTGTGCCACTGTTGCGCTAGTTCGTCTTGCAGGTAGATCATCATTGTAGATGAAGGATTTGTTTCTAGGTCGGTGTTTCCTTTTCTCCTTTGGTAGCGTGTAGCACACCTTCCAGTGCCATGAACACTAATCAGCAGGGGTGAAAGCACTCATCTTGTAGGTGTTGTCTTCACTGTGGGGCTTCGCCATCAGTTTATGGAGAGCTACTGATAGCCTTGACAGTAGCCTGGGTTGTTTGGCATTTCCCCTGAAGCCCCTTTGGCCAATAGTTGGGTAACTTCATTACTTGATGAAAGATGTCTAGTTGGGATACACCTATTATTTGGCAATTTTATTAAGATCAACTTCATAAATGTATATATTTTAGGAAGCTTCTGCTATATTAGATTTCCATATGACCCCTTAAATGGTCCTTAGTTTAACTGTACCACCCTCAACCCCAACTTTCTCACCCTTCCACATTTGATCCTCCTGTTCTAATCCTACCCACCTTGACCAGTATTCTCTTCCCTCTTCCTTAGAATATCCATTCCTTCCACCTATCCCTTTACTCTGTGCCTTACCTCTGTGGCTATAGGATTATAGCCTGCTTATCGAAGACCTAACAGCCAACATCCATGTATGAGTTAATACATAACTTATTTGTCTTTTACGGTCTGGGTTACCTTACCTGGATTAGTATCTTGTAGCTCTATCCATTTACCTGAAAATTATACAATTTCTTTTTTAATGGCCAAATAGTATTGGTTTGCAAATGTACCACATTCTCTTTTCCCACTCATCCATTGAAAGACATCTTGGCTGTTTCCAGTTCCTGGACATTTTGAAAAGGCATAAATGAATGTGGTTGTGCAAATGTTTCTATAGTAGGGTGCAGTATCCTTTGTGTCTATGGAATGCTAAGCAAGCTTCCAGGCTTTACTCCTTTGAGAAGAGATCTTGAGGTATTATTAAATCTATTCCTAGCTTCTAAGGAACCCATACCAACTTCCACAGTGGCTGTACAAGTTTGCATTTCCACCCTCAGTGTATGAGTGTTCTCCTTATCCACACATAAGCTGTCGTGTGTTTAATTGATCTTGTCCATTCTTACTGGTGTAAGATAAAAGCACCCTTTATTTAGTGCACACTAAAAGAGTTTTTCTGTTTGCAAGGAAAATTCAAAAATTACAAGTATAAGTGATTTAGAGATTTATATTCAGAATCTAGATAGAAAAGCCTAAAAAGAATTCTATGATATTTTGTGCCTGTTTTCTAAAGATACAATATTATAATCAATAGATTAATTAAAGATCTTATCACCAACAAACTTCTTATGCTCTTCTTCCAAATAATAAAAAACACTAAAAATTATTTAATCACTTTCTGTACACTATAAAGACTGTGGTTCTGCCTTGATTCCAAAATATCAAAATCCCAAGCAGATCTCTGCTGCCAAGGACTTGATACTTAAAATAAAACATGCAACATTGACTACATGAATATTAATATTTGTATTAAAATATTTCTGAATATCTAAATATGTGTTACAAACTATGTCTACATACATTTTTGCTCTATATTTCATTTCCTTAAATTTTTTTACTAATCAAATATGAAACCCTCATTTTATTTCATTTTCTTATGAAGTTTATGAAGTTTCACTGTCTCCTCGGCTGTAGCTCTCAAAGTCAAAATGCTCATCTAGATCTCAACTTATCATTTCTAAATGTCTAAAATCATATATATCCAACCTTCTTATACATACAGGGGTATGCATGTGTATGTTTATACACTTATGTACTATAATTTCCTTACTATAGATGGCAATGGTGTAAAGTATAAAGCTAAAAGAGAACCATCTTAATTCTATAATTCATCTTTTCATTCCTTTCTATTTTTGAATACACATGGACATACATAGTAAAAGTTGAAAATACACTGTAATTCAGTTATTATGTGTATTTAATACTCTGAAAATTACCTAGTAAGGGCATTGGTATCTCATATGTTTTTATGAACATAAATTCCATGACTAGTTATGATGTATAGATATTTAATAGTCTACTCTAGCCATTCATTTTAAAATATTTTAATTTATTCTTTAAAAATATCTTCCATAGATTTAATAGATTTTAAACATAACCACTTCCACCCCTGCCTTTGAACTCCCCTCAGATTCCTTCTATATTAATTACTTTTCTCATTATGTGATAAAATGCCATGAACCAAAGCAACATACAGAAAGACAAGTTTATTTTGGTTTATAGTTCCAGTAGAAGAGTCCATAAACCTGGCTGGAAAGGCATGGCAATGACATGTCAGAGCAGGAAGCTGGCTTATTGCATTTTATCTCACAGGAAACCCAGAGAGGGAACTAGAAGTGGAGCAAGACTACAAGGTCTCAAAGCCATCTCTGAGTGATATACATTCTTCTAAGACTATATCCTAACAGGTCCACAACCTGCCCAAGCAGTGTCTTAAGTGTTCATATACATGAGCATCTTTCATTCAAACCACTTCAGCTCCAGTACACACTCCTTCCCCCTTCATGTCTGTTGTTTTTTTTAAACCTACTGTATCTAATTAATGCTGTCCATATGCCCTGGTGTATGCAGTCATCCTCTGGCGCATGGAACCTATCAATGGACATACCCCAAAAACAAATGGACTTCTCCTCCAACAGCCATCATTTTTCCATAGCTCCTTGAGTAAAAGTGGGGCTTCAGCAAGCCCCTCTCCCATCCATGCCAGAACTTAGACTGGCTTGATCTTGCTCAGGTCTTGTGCATGCTGCCTTCACTGTTAGGAGTTCACAGGTGCAACGGCTGGGTGATGTTCAGAATGCATAGCTTGACTGCACTCTTCCCTAATTCTCTGGGTCTTTGATTCTCCTTTTCCTTCCACAATGATCCCTTGGGACAGGAAGTTGCAGTATACATGTTCTGTTTAGAGGTACACACTCTTTATTCTCAGCTATTTGACCAGTTATAACTCTCTGCATTAATCACTGCCCACTTCAAAAAAAAAAAAAAAAAAAAAGTTTGGTGACCAACATTGAGAACAGTATACCTTCTTAAAATTTCTTCTGCTCAAGAAATTAGTAGTTTACCTTTTAAATTAGCCCACGTAAACTTTCAGGACAAGGGCAGAGTGCATCCAGATTCTTATTCACTGCTGATAGGGTCTTGATCACCACAGCACTCAACAGCTTTCTAACCCAAGTTCCAAATTTTCCCACAGCACTGCTCAATTACATAAAAGCCACATGGTCGGGCTGGAGAGATGGCTCAGAGGTTAAGAGCACTGCCTGCTCTTCCAAAGGTCCTGAGTTCAATTCCCAGCAACCACATGTGGTGGCTCACAACCATCTGTGTAATGAGATCTGATGCCCTCTTCTGGCCTGAAGAGATATGTGCAGACAGAACACTGTATACATAATAAATAAATAAATCTTTAAAAAAAAAACAAGCCACATGGTCAAATTTATCACAACAGTACCCCACCTCAGCTCCAAGTTCCTGTGTCTATTTCTGTTATTTTGCAGTGATAAAACATCCAAACCACAAGCAACTTAGGTAAGGACTGTGGTTACTTAGGTGAGAACTAGTATATTTCCAGTGTGGTTGTACGCAATGTGACAGGGTAGGCATGGCACCTGTCAAAGAAGGTATGGTGACAAGAGCAGAAAGCTGACTGGTCACATTTTCATCACCCACAGAATGCAGAGAAATAGTGTGAGGACACTTTTAGTCGGCATTATAAAAATAGTCTGGACACCTGAGCTTTATTTATATACTAATGTGAGTCAGCAACATTAGAACTCTTTCTGAATCAGTCTCTCAACTCATCCCTCCAAAAATGTGGCTCCTGGAAAAAATCCATCACCAGGCCTGGATGCATGCACCACTTATACTTACAGATTTTCAAACCAAATCACCTAACTAGTAATCCAGATATTATTCATTTAATAAATCTATAAGAATTTCATATTTGTATTAGAATACTAAAACCTATTGTTGGAACAATATTCATTTCCATCCTGACAATATTTCACAAAGGCATAAACATGTCATAAAAATGTTTGCAACAGTTGAAAAATATAAATTATACTGACAACATCGTAATCATTTCCAACTAACCCATTCCAAATTTATTTGTGCAACATAACACATGGGCTGCCTAAGCTGTGAATATTTCTTTTCAGCCTTCACTGAAAGTCTGGCTCTCAATTGTTTGTTGTTGTTTTCATATCTTAGCAATTTCTCCTTTTAATGTATCTGATGGCAATTTCTCCTTTCACCCTTAACATCTGAGCGGAGGAAGGAGGGTGTGTTGCCATCAGAATGATGAAGTATCCATGTATTCATTATTTGCGATGGTGAGTGTTCACTGCTCTTATTGTTCCAGAACCCCAACAGCTACAGAAGTCAAAAGATTATATTATTCATGGCCCATTTTCTTTTTAATTGTTGTGCTCTAACATTGATTGCTCACTGCCTTCTCAGTACTATAAAATTAATAATCTGCAAGTTTTGATAATAAGGTAATATTAGCACAGAAAAATAAAAATACAACTTTTATTCTCATATTAATTTGTTATTATGGCTTAACAAATTAAGATTTGAAGCAATACACATTCACTGTGCCAAAGTTTTCAGTGTTTAAATGGGGAGCCTAGTCATGACCTTGCAAATCTAAAATCTGTGCACTATTCAAGCTTTGTTCCTTTCTAAATATGGCATGCCTCTCCCAAGGCAGCAGGTTGTAAAAGTTAGTTCCTTGAGGTTGTAGGTCTGAATTCTAGTTCTTCCTGATGGCTGTCATCAGGAACCACTCTTATCATCTAGAACTCTTTCTCAGGCCCATGCCAAGTGTCCCTCACTCAAGGCCTCTCATACAAGCAGCTTACACTGGAAGTTCAGCAGGACTGTCATTTAGGTTGGCTAAGATGCCATTTCTTTTAATATGTGGTAACCACAGTACTGGCTGCACATCACTTTTGCTAAATCCTATTAATAAGAAAGTCATGAATTCTATCTATGCCAAAAAGGAGATTGTGACTCAATGGTAATTATGATAAAATATGTCTGTCACAACACATAAATTATCCTAAAGCACTTGATGCTCAATTTGGGATTAGAATAGTACTATATTTCTTCCTTATATTTTCTATAAGTAAAACTGGTGTTTATTATGGAAGCACACTCTAGCTTCAAACTCATGTAACCAGTTTAGTTCCAGTGACACTGTTAAATTACAAAAGCATCTCACAAGAAAAAAAAAATGTCTTCCCAAGACGAATGAATGACCTCAGCCCACTAGTCCTGATCACTCAATAATACTGATATTTGTCCCCAGTAGATTTAGTATAATTCAATATCTACAAAATATGTATTAAGTGACTCTACCTTCTGACAGCACATTCAATTGCTTTGGACTCTTTATTCCTAGTAAGTACAAGAAGACTACTTCAATTGTTTTTATGAAAGTATTAGTGAACTGTTTCAGATTAGTCTTAATGTTTATAATTTTTCAATTGCTTTAGATAAGATACAACAAAAAACAGAAATGTTATGTCATTTCATAAAGAAAGAACGTGCTCATAAGTATGTCAGTCCTGGAAAACTTTTTAATGGGAATTATTTCTTCAGAGTAAAATTACTTCCACAGCATATGGATTGCTCAGAGTCCGGGGAAGACACTATAGACACTAGCTACATCTGGCGTGGGATATCTGCGCGC